>CAJPEX010000792.1:0-80555 GCA_905338405.1 Notodromas monacha
AAAAAAGCTGTCCCAGTTTTTTGGGCGGGGCGGGTTCCAGCATGACGAGGTCGAACTATACGGGACCTAAATTTCGATTTTTTTTTTCAAATGTTTTCGAGATTGTGTCTGGAATGTAATTTCGCTTAATTGAAATATATTGGATATTTCGAACGAAAATTAAAAACTGCGTGTATTCATTTTTGAAGGATTTATTTTGAAAATACCCAAGCACAAATTCGCTTGACTTTTCTGAACCTATTGAATTTCTGGTTGGATTTTTGACTACTGTTTCAAATTTAAATCACTCATTTTGTTCGTGATGATTTCCTCCCTGTCTTGATTTGGTTAAGACGATTTTGAAAATAGTTGAAAGTCGGGCTCATTTATAAAAATAAAAAAACTGAATAAGCCGAATAAATAAAGGCTTCGGGAATTTTCTTCTTGAATGCATTTTCTCGCGGCGAAATTCTTTTTTCACAATAATTTTCGGAAAAGGTAATTTTTTCCCGCGTCGATTCAAAAACGCGAATAATGTCGTGCTTCATTCATCCTCTGAATCTGACGAATCATTTTTGAAAATTTCTGACTTTATAATTTCGCCATGTTCGAACGCGTAATTTATTACAAAGTTTTGGATTTTAAAATTGCAACTTTGGTGAGCCAAAGGCCTTCTAATTAAGGTACAGTCTCGTATTTATATTTTGGAAATAAATTTTGAAACAGCTTCTCTTCTTGGTAATTCACATTTTTGTCACGCATTTTTACTGCATTTTCATGTTTTCAGGCACTACTACGTCCGTACGAAACGGAATTGGCACATTTTTCGAGACTTGTTTCAATTCTATTTCGCGATATGAATCGGAATTTCGACATTTGTTCGAGCTTGAGATTAAATTTTGCAAACTCATGCATGCATATTTCCAGGGTTCCTTGTTTAAACTGGCTGATTGACGCAACTTCAGTTGATGAAATTTGACGATAATAATTGCGATAAGGCCTTTCATAACGGGTATCAAATTGATGCTTGTTCACAAGGCAAGAATCAAGAGTGAGTGTTGTGTTGATCCTTGGCTATAGTTGCTAAAAATGCCATTGGAAGTACAATCTTTTAAAATAGAGATGCAGAAATTCCTTTCCGCAAATTTTTCTTCGCGGTTTTATTTGTAGGCCCAGAAGAATCGATTATATGGCTTATTGAACAAGAACTGCTGATCAGTGATTCAAAACTTAATTGAATTGAATTGAACAGAAAGCTTTAGTTTTCGCTTTTCAGCGTTTCACGAGTTTCAAGCAACGTTCAAAATTTCGAAAATGCTCGCAATCCTTCGTGATTTTGACTACCCTTCCTGGAGAAAATTTTTCTGCGCAGATTTTAATGTATCGGTCAGCTTTTGAACATTTATTTTATTTGAGATATCGTTTTATTGTTGGAGTCTATAGTTAACACTCTTGAGAAATATTTTCTAAAGATCAACTTTCTTTCAACAACGAAATTCAAGGGCAGGAGTAAGATTTTTTGCAGACAGATGAATAGCAGATATTTTTTTATTTTCCGTTTTCATTAACTCAGCAATGAATTTATGCAAACAAAACACATTTAGAACATTGAGCTACGCTCGGTTTTCGTGATTGAGGTACAGCTTTTTTAATTTCAAAAATATTTTGCTTTTAAAATTTTACTTCAACACTCAAACGGACTTGGTCTATTTCAGTCCTATTCTTGTGCAAGTGAACATGAAACATTTTGCCACGGTACTTTTAACCCTGACCCTTTTTGGCTGTGCCATGTCGCAGTGGGTCAATGACCTCGATGGAACCCTGGATTTCAACTGCCCGTTCGGAGAAACGATTTCCCGAGTCCANATTCTGTGTGCTTTCCTTATTCTGAAAATATTTATAGATACTTTAACCGAAACATTCCTTAAAAACCTGACTTTTCTTCAATTAATTACATGAGATCGTGTACAAAAGTCAATTATTTTTTTCAAGTTGTTCACTTCTGCCAAGTTCTTGTGCGTTTCCAATAAGATGTCAAAGAGACTTTCATACTTCTCAAGACCAACGCTCTCTTAATGAACTTATTTATTTCAGCAATTAATATGTTCGAGGTTTAATCATACGTATATTTACCTATACAGTTCTAGTTCCTCTCGTTGAATCTGTAAGAAATTTATTTCTCATTCCAAAATTTCCGTGAAAGCTACCGCTTTTCAAAAGCATTTTTTGGCTGAATTATAATGAGAAAAAACTGAAATAAATTCGGATAACGTTATTCGTACAGAAACTCGCGATTCAGAAAATGAAATATCGGTTATGAATGCCAAAGGCGGCGATATTACCAGTGGTTCTCCTTGTGCTTTCACTTCCTGCTTGATCTTGCAAAGAAGAAGAGAAATTTTATTGCTTGGAAAATTGCCTGAATATCTGACAGCGGGTCAGGAGAGCAATAATCCCTATATCAAGGTGCATTTATAAGGGAAACTTCAGTGATGAATTTGGGGGGTATAGTTTTATCATAATTATGGGTTCTTCCTGCTTCGAGAAAAGCCGGAAGATTTTAACAAACAAAACTAAAACTTTCCCGCATATCGGTTTTAACGGGAAAAACATATAGAAATGCAAAACTGAAAGCGCTTCATTTCTCCTTTATTTTTGGCATTCAAAGACAATGAATAAAGTCTGTAACATGCACTCTTTCATAAAATTTCGATTGCTTGCTGATAAAGTTTTCAAATCTATCCTCTCCACAGGTTGAATTACAAAGTTACTGCAGTTCAACGGATCAAATGCAGTTTTTCATAAACGGTATTGACAAAAGCATGAAGAAGCATTTCATTAATTCTCAATTTTTATGGTTTCTGTGCTTTTTGCATGATTAGCTCATTTATTCAAATAAAATGTACCTAGAAAACATATTCGGCTTTGATACATGGGTCTATGTAAAAGGAATCAAGTTAAGCTTGTCCCGGTACCGCGTGACTTAAGAATGGTTGATCATTTGTTCGACACATACAGATTTTATCTTCGATTGAATGCATGTTTCAGACGCGTTTGAAAACGTGTTCAAAAATTGTCACTCAGCTTTTCAACAGGATTATGAATTCTGGTAGAATCGGACTTTTTTCTCAAAGTTCCACATTCCATTATTTCCTGTTGTGATCATATGATTTAATGATACGTGTAGATGCAATTTGAGACGGGAAATAGGTTTGGTTTATATTTGATAAGAAACGTTGCAATCGGTTTTCAGTTGAAGTATGTAAGGCCTAATTTCTTATTATTGAGTTCTCCTCCACTTTTTGAGACAGGTGGTTCAAAAAATCGGTGAAACTGTCTATACTGTGTTTCTTGACACTCTATCAAGGTTTGTTGCTCAGAAAACCCGAGTAAATCCTGGCATCTCAGAACCGTGTAATCCATCACGAGCCAAAGAAAACAACTGTCTGACAGGTAATAACCAGTTTCGCTTTTTATGCAAATCGGAAAATCCCTTGTGGTTTCGCCGAGCAGAAAAATTTTTCTCGTATAGGTTCGCGTGACTCCTTCTCATGTGACTCACCTTCCGAAAAACGTGTTTTCCCCTTCGCAGTTTGATCCAGAAAATAGCCGCGGGCGAGGAGAAGGGCCATAATCACCTCCTGATGCGGGTACACGCGTGTATATGTATTTTCGTTTCCCGGTAAAACANAAAAATTCGCTTTTGTGTGCTTTCGTCTCTTTGCACGAATAATCGAATGCGAGAAAGTGCGATTAAATACAAATAAAATTTCTTTCTTTCACCAGAATAGACAATTCTCTGTGCATCAGCTTGAATCGAGGTGACTGAGCCAAAATTAAATTGCGAAAGGGTAAAAAAAATGTCACAGATCATCATCAGCCTTTGCGGGTATCATGCGCAAAAATTCAACGCGAAAATATTCAGTACCACACTTGAGAGCGATTACTCAATTTTTTTGAGTATGACGAAATAATAATGAAGGAGAGGAGAAAATGAGCCATCGATGAATAATTGATTGGGCCTAATCTCGGTGTTTTGATGGTTATAGTTTCTTATTATTTTAGCTATCTTATGTGAGGAGTACTCTTTTGAGCTCTTTTTAGTTCTGCAGGAAATCAGAGATTTTCCGGATATGTTTCTCCCTCAGGAATCAGGATTAAAAAGAGACTTGTATGGAAGTGTGCTGCTGTTTTAAAGAATTTCACGAATAAAGAATTCCTTCTCAATCATAATGTTGAACATTCGGGGAGTTTTGAAACTCGAGTGAAGCTATTCGAATAAAATGCTTCAGAATTATTGAAACGTACCGCTGTTCCAAGACACAGAGCTTTTTTTATTCGAAAGTTTTTATTCGAAATTGACTATATATGAGGAAATGGGAGATTTTTCAAACGTCGCTGCTCAAAAATCTCTCGTCATCCATGAAACGACTCAATCTAGGAAACAGCATGTTCCATTTTTCACGAAGGACGATGAATTGAGAAAATTTTCAAACTGTATTGAAGAACATTAAAAGTTGAGATGGAGATTATAAATTGTGATTGAGTTTGCCATTCTGTGTGCTTTCCTTATTCTGAAAATATTTATAGATACTTTAACCGAAACATTCCTTAAAAACCTGACTTTTCTTCAATTAATTACATGAGATCGTGTACAAAAGTCAATTATTTTTTTCAAGTAGTTCGTTTCTGCCAAGTTCTTGTGCGTTTCCAATAAGTTGTTAAAGAGACTTTCATACTTCTCAAGACCAACGCTCTCTTATTAATGAACTTATTTATTTCAGCAATTAATATGTTCGAGGTTTAATTATACGTATTTACCTATATACAGTTCTAGTTCCTCTCGTTGAATCTGTAAGACATTTTTTTCTCATTCCAAAATTCCCGTGAAAGATACCGCTTTTCAAAAGCATTTTTTGACTGAATTATAATAAGAAAAAACTTAAATAAATTCGGATGACGTTATTCGTACAGGAACTCGCGATTCAGAAAATGAAATATCGGTTATGAATGCCAAAGGCGGCGATATTATACCAGTGGTTCTCATTGTGCTTTCACTTCCTGCTTGATCTTGCAAAGAAGAAGAGAAATTTTATTGCTTGGAAAATTGCCTGAATATCTGACAGCGGGTCAGGAGAGCAATAATCCCTATATCAAGGTGCATTTATAAGGGAAACTTCAGTGATGAAGTTAGGGGGTAGTTTTATCATAATTATGGGTTCTTCCTGCTTCGAGAAAAGCCGGAAGATTTTAACAAACAAAACTAAAACTTTCCCGCGTATCGGTTTTAACGGGAAAAACATACAAAATTGCGAAACTGAAAGCGCTTCATTTCTCCTCTGTTTTTGGCATTCAATGACAATGAATATAGTTTGTAAAATGCAAGTTTTCGTACAATTTCGATTTCTTGCAGATATAGTTTTCAAATCTATCCTATATCCACAGGTTGATTTACAAAGCTATTGCATTTCAATAACTCAAATGCAGTTTTTCATTAATGATATTGACAAAGGCATGAAGAAGCAACTCATTAATTCTCAATTTTTATAGTTTCTGTGCTTTTTTCATGATTAGCTCATTTATTTAAAAAAATGTACCTATAAAATATACTGTATTCGGCGTTGATACATGGGTCTATGAAGGGAATCAAGTAAATAACCTTGTCCCGGTGCCACGTGATGACTTACGAATGGTTGATTAATTGTTCGATACATGCAGATTTTATCTTCGATGGAATGCATACTTCAGACGCGTTTTAAAAAGTGTTCAAAACTTGTGACTCAGTAGCTTTTCAACAGGATTATGAATTCTGGCAGAATCGGAATTTTTTTTTCTCACAGTTCCACATTCCATTATTTCCTGTTGCGATCATCTGATGATATGATAAGTGTAGATGAAATTTGAGGAAGGGAATAGGTGTGGTTTATACTTGATGAGAAACGTTGCAATCGGTTTTCAGTTGAAGACGTAAGGCCTAATTTCTCATTGAGTTCTCCTCCACTTTTTGAGACAGGTGGTTCAAAAAATCGGTGAAACTGTCTATACTGTGTTTCTTGACACTCTATCAAGGTTTGTTGCTCAGAAAACCCGAGTAAATCCTGGCATCTCAGAACCGTGTAATCCATCACGAGCCAAAGAAAACAACTGTCTGACAGGTAATAACCAGTTTCGCTTTTTATGCAAATCGGAAAATCCCTTGTGGTTTCGCCGAGCAGAAAAATTTTTCTCGTATAGGTTCGCGTGACTCCTTCTCATGTGACTCACCTTCCGAAAAACGTGTTTTCCCCTTCGCAGTTTGATCCAGAAAATAGCCGCGGGCGAGGAGAAGGGCCATAATCACCTCCTGATGCGGGTTCACGCGTGTATATGTATTTTCGTTATTCCCGGTAAAACACCGGCCGAATCAATTTACCATCAACGCTTTCCGGGAAAATACTCCGTATTCATTATGCTTTTATTTTCATTTTTTTGTATCAAGCTTAATTCGCAGGAGAGGTTTTATGATGAAGTTGCGTAATTCGTTAACGATTTTATGTCCGGGAATGCCGAAAAGATTTCCCACGAGCAGGGAAGAAAGCAAGTGTTTCAGGATGAGGAATCCCTGAAAAGCGGGATCCAGATATTGCGATGATTGCCGAAGCGAGCCTCGTTTATGTCACCTAATCCACATTCTGGATTCATTAAAAGAAAAAGTGCTTTCGTGAAATGTGAAGACATATACTTCATTCATTACATGATCAACGTTTGCCGGCGGGCGGACTGAAAGTTCCAGATGACATTTATATACGAGGGTTGAACAAAAAATTTTATGAAACGACGATTTTTTTTTTTTTTGATGGGTGCATCCAGTCAGATTTCTTCCTCCGCAAGGGACGTGTGAAAGATATTTAATGTATCTGTCGATTTGCATTTTTGAAAAAATGAGCAAACTACATTTGCACACTTGTTTTTGCACAAATCTATGCTTCAAAAATAATGGAGCAGAAATGCTCTTCAATATATCTGTGCCATATCTTTTTGATGAATTGTCAAGACAAAAATAAAGTACCGTGAGACCCCCAGATGTGGATGTAATTTATGCATCAAGAGGGTCCCTAAGTTGCATTGTCCCTAAGTTGAGTCTTGTTTTCCCATAGACTTACATTATATACATTTTAATTGGTGTTTTATCTGAAAAATATTCTTCAGAATTCCATGGCAAAATATTTGTTTGCCTCAACTTGAATTGGATTTAGTGGATATATTTTCAACTCAATAAGAAAATTTGGAGCATTGAATAGTGTATCTCTGTACTGTATATTGAAATGTTGGCATCTACAAAAATAACATTTGTAAAGAGAGATAGAAAGTCCCTTTATGCAATAGGTAATTTTTTTTCATTAGTGGAATGGATGGAAAATTGATGGGAGAAATGACAACGAATTTTTCTTGCATAAATTTTAGGGTTGAAAATACTGTATCTGTTTCTTGAAATCAAGCCAAATAAAAGTAAATTTTTGTGAAATTTATTTGTAATTTTATCATGCAATGTCCTCATGTTGAGTCATTGTCCATATTTTGGGCCTTTTTATTGAAAAATAAATGGCCTTATGTGGAATTGTCCTCATTTCAAGGTGCCTGCATGCAGGGGGTCTCATTGTATTTTGAAAACGACGATGAATTATTGACAAAACAGGGGAACTTTTGGATCATCCCCGTGATGAAGTCAGAATCTTTGAATTAGTACCTACTATTTGAAAAGTGAGGACAATTTTTCTTGCTGTTGATGCAGGAATACGATGCAAGCGTTTCCCGTGAAACTTATTTTCAAACATAATTTTTTCCAAAATTTCATATACAGTACATGTACTTCTAATATTCTGTTTGGCAAGAATTTGCACGTCGAAGGTTGAATCATTACGTTTAATGATCGGGCACTCGTTCGACAGCCACGGAAAACTATACAGAATAACATAAACAGCGCATTGATCACTCAAATATTCGTGATTTTTGATTGAGTCTTGTTTTCCCATAGACTTACATTATATACATTTTAATTGGTGTTTTATGAGAAAAATATTCTTCAGAATTCCATTGCAAAATATTTGTTTGCCAGCACTTGAATTGGATTCAGTGGATATATTTTCAACTCAATAAGAACATTTAGAGCATTGAATAGTGTATCTCTGTACTGCATATTGAAATGTTGGCATCTACAAAAATAACATTTGTAAAGAGAGATAGAAAGTCCCTTTATGCAACAGGTAATTTTTTTCATTAGCGGAATGGATGGAAAATTGATGGGAGAAAAGACAAAAAAAATTTCTTGCATAAACGGTCGGGTTGAAAATACTGTATCTGTGTCTTGAAATCAAGCCAAATAAAAGTAAATTTTTGTGAAATTTATTTGTAATTTTATCATGCAATGTCCTCATGTTGAGTAATTGTCCATCTGTTGGGCCTTTTTATTTAAAAATAAATGCCCTTATGTGGAATTGTCCTCATTTCAAGGTGTCTGCGTGCAGGGGGTCTCATTGTATTTTGAAAACGACGATGAATTATTGACAAAACAGGGGAACTTTTGGATCATCCCCGTGATGAAGTCAGAATCTTTGAATTAGTACCTATACTATTTGAAAAGTGAGGACAATTTTTCTTGCTGTTGATGCAGGAATACGATGCAAGAGTTTCCCGTGAAACTTATTTTCAAACATAATTTGTTGCAAAATTTCATATACAGTACATGTACTTATAATATTCTGTTCGGCAAGAATTTGCACGTCGAAGGTTGAATCATTACGTTTAATGATCGGGCACTCGTTCGACAGCCACGGAAAACTATACAGAATAACATAAACAGCGCATTGATCACTCAAATATTCGTGATTTTTGATTGAAAAAACCTGTATAGCAGCCAAAGTCATTTAGAAAGATTTGTGGCGAACTTGTACTTCGGCCCACGTGTGGGACCAGTAGCACATGCCGCGAACGTCTTCGTGTGACCCGAAACCTTGGTTTTTCAGAGTAATTATGTCAATTGCCCCGAGCGCGGACAGTTAATTAAACCATTCCCACTTGGCCGAGGTTTACAGCGAAAATTATCCACTGAAAGAAGCAATAATTTCGACCGAATGAAGACCGCAAGTTCGTTTCAAAGCCTGGTTTCCGTGTTTCGAAGGTCTTTGGAAATCTTGCCCATCGCCACTGGCAAAGCCACTATCTGGTGAACCTTCATTAGAAATTCAAAAGATTTGTTGGAAACATGGAGAATAAAATTAGAATTTTATGTTTGACCTTGATATCTGGAATGTGAAATGGATGTCCCTTGCGGCTAGCAATGGTAACAACTGAACAAACCGACCTTTAAAATAGCTATTATTATCTACTTTCTTATTTAGCAGCCCTTAAGGTCCTCACAGGTCACAAAATGTGAAGTTACTTTTTCTGGCTGAGATGTTGTCCCTGGGGAAGTATTAGTTCCGTTTTGAATTTAATACCTTCCAGTCACCAGTTGCGCACGGCAACAATTGCAACAGGCAAAAGTGGCATTAATTGGCAAAAGAAGTTTGAAAGCTCTTTCCCCAAGGGTCTGCAAAATTGAAAAATTCTTCAAGGCCAGCACACTTTATTCAGAAGCAGCGTAGTTATGTGAAAGCAACCTCAAATTTACAAGACGTTCTAAATTTCAAGAGCGGCAAATAAAACGGCTGAAAAGTGAATGTTACTTTTAGAAATTTCAGGCAGAAATTTATTTTCCTTATTCTGAATCCTTAAAAAAAAACTTCAAGAAAATTATTCCCAAAAGCTTTTTTCAATATGCATCCAAATTTTAAAAGCAAACTTTTCTCGACTAGGCTTCAATAACTTTGCGAACGCCAACTGATCTAAAAAAAATATTATCGACTTCGGATTGGATCAAACTTCAAATGATCCATCATCTGGCAGCATATATTTTTGAAGGCGCGAAGAACATAATTAAGTCTCGTTTCAAAACATGTTTCAGTACAGTATAAAAAATTTTTCTCAAGTCCCAACAGAAAACCCAAGGAATTCAGGTCCCCAAATCTCATAATAGGAAACTTCTCAATATTCCAGTTTCACAAACTTTTTTGAGGAATGTTTGATAGATTCTCCAGGGAAAAATTTTCTGAATAAGGCAGGTACAGTCTGAAATTGTTGATCTGAAGTGTGATTTACTGAGTTACTGATGGTTCTTGTATATAGCATGGATGTAAGCTGTTATACATTAAAAACGAAAAACATGTATTGAAGAGGGTTCACGCAATATACTTCCAGAATGAAGAGATTGATGTGATTGATGGAATACATGATTGAATCTAATTTAGTTCCAGAATGAAGGTCGCTTTGTTTTCAAAGAAAACCAAAAAAAAAAAAAGCCGAAGAATGCCAGGAAAGCACGATCTTTGGATTATACGAATAATTTCCAGTAATTAATTTTGAAAAGCTCATTACAGTATGAAAATTATTCAGGATAAAAAGCTTTTTCTGAAGTCCCCAAAAGTGTGTCGTAAGGATATTTTCATGTATATACTTAGTACAGAGTTGAGGACTCACAATATCAAAAAATTAAAGGACGAGATTGAATTTTAAATTTTGTCCAATATATAATCTCTCAGAAACAAAAATGTCGAGGATTATATATTCCTGAATTTTAATGCTTTCCCTCATGAGGTTTTAAAAAAAAGCTTCTGAATTCTGACTGACAGAGAAATTCGAAAAGTTTCATGTGCGGACCTTTCATCATTATTTTTTTTCTCCACGCCAGAATGCCCCTTTGTCCCATCTGAATCAACTCTTAACAAGAAGGTTCATTGGACAGCGACGAGTTGAGTAGTACTGTCATAAACCCAGAAGTTATGCCTCTGTCTGGGGATAATTTCAGTGGAATTCGGCCAGTCTTGGGAACTTTGCCACACCAGGGGTTCTTGCGCCTGGGAAAAGGTCGCTTTGACGGCGAGTTCAACGCCTGTGAAGAACCTTCCGCGGAAGGCTTCTTATATTTGACGCCTGTAATCACGCAGGTCGATGCGAATGGTGAGAGAAAATTACGACCAATTTTTTTTTTCGCTGATGGATCATCGTTCCATTGTTGCGAAGGCGAACTTATAAGAGGGAATATCCACAAGTTTAAGCAAGATTTTTAAAATTCCAGAATCGTGTGCTGAACGCGCTTTCAATATGAAATTTCTAAACGTTCTAAAATTATTTTTAAATTCTCCCCAAGGTGAAAATTTCTTGTAAGAAGAATTTTAAGCATTTAGATACATGTTCTCTCTACAACGATGTTTTCCTGTCACTTGAATTTCGTTACTGTAGACTTGTAGAGAAAGTCCATTTGCACAAGTTCACATACACAGTACTGTACTTCCGTGGCTAAGATCTGTCAGTAAAGATGGAGGGCAAACAATGGCTGCTGAATTTATATTTTCCTGAGACCGCAAAATTACGATTTATACCTTGCTAAAAAAAGTTTTACTGCTTTTCACTAACCACAGAGTTGCGTAATCTTTTGTGCTGTTATAGAGTTATCCTCTACATTCAAGTTCATTACGCATGACGCAAAAAGCGATTTTTACTCTTTTATTCCCTATTTATTGCATGAGAGCAGTCGAAGCCAGTCAGTGGGTTCGACCTTGTCGCAGAAATGTCAGAGTCGCATCGATAACCGCGATTTTTATCTCTGCCCCCTCCGGTGTGTGATGATCCATGCACCGTTGCGACACTGCAGGAGCCTCATTGTACAAAGTGCTCTGTTTTACGAGACCTTTTTTATAGGCGAATTCCAAACTTTGTGGTGGATTCTTGAAGATATAGGAGAGACGAATATGGAGGGAGAATCTGAATTTATGCCTATGCTTTGGTACATGCTGGGGAATTTGTTTAGATCAGGGCACCCCCTGGGGAACTATTGATTTGCTCATCATTTTTATTTTTTATCTTTCTGAAAATATAACATAAATGAGTTGGATCACTGGTATTATTTACATTTCACCAAAGGTATGTCAGCCTACTGGTACACATTTGTACTTCAGTCTGTGAGGCCTGAATACCCTCCACAAGGGGTATCCCCACTCAAGCTGTTGCTCCCTCTCCCACAAGGTTCAGATGGGTTCTGAGGAAGGAGGATCCTGGTACCTACATATGGGTCAGTATTTGCAGTGAAGAGAATTGAGTTAGGTTACTTAGGTAAGTAGTAACGTTCCCCAGGCTAATAGTGCCCTTGCCTAGGGGTTTGTTATATAATGGGCAGAGTTGTATGGAGTCTGAATGAACAAAGACATTTGAGTATACTGGTAGTTTAAAAATAAACACATCAAAAGTTGATTTTCAACTTGAGTTGAGCATTATTTAAAATGATTCTTGATTTTTTCCATTTTGAAAACTGTTTTCCAAAATGTGCACAAAATTTTCTATTAGGATCAAACATGACATGCACTTAACATTCAAAAGATTTCAGCAATTGTATACTCATACCTATATGATATGACTTGCACCCTCCTTTTTCTTCCTATAATTTTGAAAAGTAAGCATACAGTAGTACCCAAGAAAATACAGTAAAATTTTTAAATACCCTCTGTTCACAATCTACTCTGCTGACTTAAAATATACATAAACAACTACTGTATATATGCCATGTAATTCAACATTTTTTGCTCAATATAATGTTCAACATAGTTCAGTTTATTTTTATTACCAAATCTTACCGTCAGCTGATGAATTATAAAATTTGGTTTTGAACACTTTGATCTACATGAAACGTGTAATGCAATGAAATTTTTATGAAAATTTCACATACTCTGTTGACAATGAAATTCAAGGGGCCATATAAAACATCTCAGTAGATGCAATTTTGTTGGAGAGATTCTCTGTTGAGTGGGGTGAATACCCCAATGAGACAAAAAAACTACACACCATATTTCGCTTAACCAAGAAAATTGTTGTAGAAAATATCGTTGTAGGGAGAAAAAAGATAGAATCAACCTGTATTTTCTGTTGAAAAGCCCCGCATTATAGTGGATTCAATAAAGGTTCTTGGTTGTCAGGCTCATATGCCACAAAAAAAGAAAATAAGACCTTGTACCACGTGTCTGCATCATCCTCTAAAATATGCAGTACAGCATTATGCATTCAACTTCCAGTAGTCGCCTGGAATAAATGAAAATTGCACAAAAGGGCATTAGAAATTCCACGCAGGTCTCTGATTATTTTCAGTGGTGGGTTTCCCTTTTTTCCCAACATGGNTGTGAATAAAACAAATATATATTTTTACAAGAAGTATTTTATTTTCAACGGACAACAATACCATCTGTTCACAATCTACTCTGCTGACTTAAAATATACATAAACAGCTACTGTATATATGCCATGTAATTCAACATTTTATGCTTAATATAATGTTCAACATAGTTCAGTTTATTTTTATTACCAAATCTCACCGTCAACTGATAAATTATAAAATTTGGTTTTGAACACTTTGATCTACATGAAACGTGTAATGCAATGAAATTTTTATGAAAATTTCACATACTCTGTTGACAATGAAATTCAAGGGGCCATATAAAACATCTGAGTAGATGCAATTTTGTTGGAGAGATTCTCTGTTGAGTGGGGTGAATACCCCAATGAGACAAAAAAACTACACACCATATTTCGCTTAAACGAGAAAATCGTTGTAGACAATATTGTTATAGGGAGAAAAAAAATAGAGTCAACCTGTAGTTTCTGTTGAAAAGCCCTGCATTAAAGTGGATTCAATAATGGTTCTTGGTTGTCAGGCTCATATGCCACAAAAAAAGAAAATAAGACCTTGTACCACGTGTCTGCATCATCCTCTAAAATATAGTCATGTCGTAATACGTAAGTTGAAGGTCATCAGCGGACCTTATTTACTTTTAACGTGTTTTCCCGTAATCTTTAAGGTGCGTCCAGAGACTAATAAAAGTCACCACCCAAAGGGAAAAAAGGGTTGAAGGATAAGGGTCCGTGTGATCAGAAAAAATGCCCCCCCCCCCCATTCCCAAGAGCTGCCATATCATACATTAGAAGAATTAAATTAGCCCGTAAAATCTTGATAAATTCCATAATTTAATTTAGGTTTATTTCACTGGCAGAATATAAATTCGTTTAATTTTTGACGCATTATTGAGACACCGCTCTTCTGAAACGGCTATGATATACATAAATTCTGCCCGAGGGATACGATACATTCTAAATATAAATTGATATGGATTTCTAGGTACTGACGTAAGTCTTTCGTGGACTGTATTTTTGCACCTGAGATGCCAAAGTTCTTAATTGGCTTTTTAAAAATCACGACACGTCTTACTATATGGTTTTAAATTTCCTGCTTGGTGAAATATTGCTGGAATACGTCTGACCAACGTAATCTTTCGGATAAAAAGCAGGAGTCAAAGTCATTTTAAAAATGCCGCGCCGCCATTTTCAGTCCAAGGCGTTTAGTAAATTTTATGACTAAAATTAATACTTGAAAAGTAACGTACTTACATACCAATATTCTTTACTGCTTGTAATAGTACCTCGAAAAATTAAAAATCCTTTTACTTACACTAGCTTCCGGCACGTTCCATGTTTCGCACGCAAGCAAAATCACTTTGCGCCTCATATTCACCGAGCTATGGGTAATAACGCATTACTGAAATTCAGTGCTCGACATGCTTCTATTTAACCTTATAATTTGTTGTTGTTATTTTATTTGTTTGAAAGCCAAAGGTCGATTGCAAGAGTCGTTGTGGACCAAGGTGGCAACAGTTCGAATGCTAGCGGCTGGAAATCGTGACTTGTGAGCCCCAGGAATTTTTCTCATATAACCCGTTTGTGGTGTCCTTTGGTCATATCGAGGAAGGGGAAAAAAAAGTAAGTTTTCAGTGCCTGCCGACGTGTCGGAATCCCAGATTTGATGGATGATGCGAGATGGTATTCCCTCATATACTTTTTCCCCCGTATTTTATTTTTTTTTTCCAGGTATACGACACTCATGACATGATGAAGTAGCACCATGTTTGAAGGAGTCTCGCAGCGTAGACAGTGGGATTAAAGTTATTAAAAGGGTAGCTGCTTGGGCTCTTTCAAGACCTCGACCTTTGTGACGTGCCTTGGGGTAAAGAATCTGGTTTTCTAAAAGGGGGGGCTTCGTGGTGCAATTTGTCGTTTGCATAGATTGGGCATCTCGGAGCAGGCAACCGACTCAATCTGTCGTGACATGGGGCTCTCATTTTCTGCGTGTTTTATGCGTATTCTGCCTTCTTTTTTTTTTCCTCGGAGAATAGCGTGAAAAGTTGAGCAGGAATATAACTGAATACGTTCACACTTTGTACAACGGAATCGACAATTTTAAAAGGGACAGAATTTTATCGTTCTTTTGTCAGCTGGTGGATTCCTTTCTGAATGCATCTCGCGCATTAAAAAAATCTTAATGTCTTGTGCTCAATAATGGGTTCTCCTTTTCAATTGAAATCATGAAAATGTTCAGGATGTGCAAAAGGTTAGACCTTTATTGCAAAAGATTAGACCTTTGTAGCTCTAATCCTCTCTTTTTATTTTCAGAAATTCCGCAAAACCTTGATTTTTCACGACATCCTTTCGCAATAAAATGGCTTTCATGAATCTTTCAACGCCGACATTAAAGAGCATGTTTTCGCATCGAATTAAACCTCGTATCGTTTTCTTTCTCTGACAATTTATTACATCCTCTCAACGTACGTTTTATACTATAGCTATATAAAGAAAAAGCGAGTTTGGGGTTTCTTAAAATTCAAATAAGAACACTCGCATCAAGTATCGCATTCAGTGAAAGTGGAATCAATGTCAAGTTTACGTGTTTCCATCAGCAACCGGATCTCAAAGACATATGCTCCGTACTTTTTTTTTCGCTCTTCTCGTATAGGATACCTCAAGTTTCTCCGTACTGTACTTCAGTGAATGATGCCAAGGTTACCCAAGCTGGATATCTTTCTCTGTATCTTTCTCGTTGAAAACTGTAACAACAGTGAGTGATTAATGCTCCCCAAGAACAGACTCCGGGGGAAGAGTCAAAATAACTCGTCACGTTCACCGCAACTCCCGCACGCGTGCCCTCCCAGACACCCAAAGATCATCGCCTCCGCATGTGTGTGTATTTAAAAAGAAAAAGAAAATAAATCAATGCCGAGAAAAAAATGGGGAAGAGAGAAACTTGACAAAACATTTGAAGGAAAATAAACAGGGCCGTAAATCAAAAGAAAGGTGGAGGATGATCCCGTTGACATCACCCAACCCGCGGGGCTTTGAAAGATCGGCACTTTCCGTGACTCCACCGAAACGCACGAGCTTTACTTGGAAGTAAACTTTTGTTTATGGTACGGTAACACAATTTCCTATAATAATGCATCACCATGATGCGTTTTATTGATTTTTAATCCTGGAATAGGATCATCGCCGCATATTTTGGCAGTGAGGCTTGCAATTCTCCCGGTACTCCGAAGAAGGACGAAAATTGGCACAGATGCGTACGCGCAGTAAAACTCCGATGTGCAGTTTGCCTTTTGTGCGGTTGATTGATTATCAAAGATTTTTGGATGCAGAATCGATAATTTTTTATCTACGAGATGATAACAAAGAGCAAT
This sequence comes from Notodromas monacha, assembly GCA_905338405.1. Classification (NCBI taxonomy): domain Eukaryota; kingdom Metazoa; phylum Arthropoda; class Ostracoda; order Podocopida; family Cyprididae; genus Notodromas; species Notodromas monacha. The sequence goes on from CAJPEX010000792.1 coordinate 16,602, forward strand.
GATATAATAATTATTTCAACATCTCAACAATTTGGAAGTTTTTTATACGATTGTAATGATTATTTTGTTCAGAAAAGGGAAACAGCTCAATTTACAATTGAACAGGCCCTTTATTTCGCATGAATGAACCAAAATTCGGGTTTCTTTATTAGATAATGACAATCGAAAACGGATGACCGGCATTTCACTGCATTGCAAAATAAGCCAAACATTTTTCCAAGTGTTTCATATTTTTTTCAACCGGTAGATGTCGTTTGGAATTTTAAAAACATTATGAGACCAAGGTCATATGAGATTATTTTGCGTCATGTAAAAGTTGGCAAGTCAGTTCAAATCAGTTGACGGGTGTTTGGGTTATTTTGATCGGGTATGGGATTAAAGCGACACTTGACTGACATTTCGGGCTGCTTCAATTTAATCAACACGAGTCGTGTCGTATGACATAATAAAGTTTCCGGCAAAACTCATGAAAAATCGTTGAACAAAGTTTTCAAATGAATCATCACCAATCACCCCAAATATACTCTTCAATACGATAAATGTATTGCCAGAAATAGTTTTCTTTTACAGTTGATTTAGACAGTAAAGCAAACATCAGCCTCCCATGCAGAATATGAAGAGAGTAAATGCAACTAATAGAATGCATATTTGAAGCTAATTTGTTTTTCAGAAGATCACACAGTTTTCACGCAACCAAAAAATATCTGAGAATGCTATAAGAGCAAAATCTAATTGATACAACGTAGAGTCGAATTTTGTTGTCATTAATTTTTAAAATTTTGTTATAAAATGTATTATGAGTGTAGAATTTTTTCTAAAGCAACCAAAAAATAATATTGTATTGAGATTTTACTGTACCTGCACCTGTGTGCTAAACAATTTAGTAATTTTCTTTTAAATTATTTCCAAAATGGTTCGTTTGAATCAGATCAGCGAGAGAATTGTCACGTTGTATCTTTTGACATGTTCGTGATGATAAATTTTTTGAATGTGCAGTATATCAAATGGGAATGGACCAGAGGTTTTCTCAGAAGAAAATTCAACATTATTGTTCCAGAAAATTGGGAAATATCATCCTATTGGCCGTGTCCTCACTATACAGAGCATCGTGACGTCATTGACTTCCAAGCAGGAGTCACGTTGTTTGTGGAATGTATGAGGGTTGCTACAGATTAAAACGACAGAGAAAGTAGTCTGATGGGTTATCATTTTCAAGATCTAATGGATGGTTACTCAGGCAAATTAGGAGCAGTCTGGACTGGATATCTAGACAAAATGAGGATTATTTTTCTTTTTTTCTTTCAAAATGTCCACACGTCGTCGTGAAGGAGCTGTTTCGTAAACGTCTTCGTTTCTATTTACCCCGTGGGGCCCGTGTGTTGGATGAAAAGATGCTTCTTGAATCGTGAAAAAAATAAAACCTTGTGGCATGAAATGTCGGGTTGCGACTCGCCCTCATTTGCGAGGGAATGATCATCTCTCGGGGAAGAAGAAGAAGAAATTGCGGCACTGCTGGACCATCACTGACCCGAAGCCAGGTCATCGCTTTCGTTTTGTCCAGAGGCCAAGGTTTCTTTTTTTTTCTTCCTCTTCTTCTATTCTGAAGCTCCTTATTGTGGCTGTCTGTAACAAACGAAAACGTTTTCGCTTGACTGCACCGCAACGCAATTCGTCAAGGTTTTTATTACTCGCGTGCGATTTCGTGCTCTGGTTTGCTTCAGCCCTCCCCTTTTGCCTCGTTTGTGTTCGGGATTGAGGTTGCATGCAAATCGCTAATTCACCTTGAGGCGAGGGTTAATTGTCATCAGTCACAGCACCCGAGCTGCTTGTCAATCGATTTTCACTCAATCGAAAAACACAGCCTTTGTTCATATAGCTCATCAACTTATCTTCTCTTCTTTGCATTTTAATCTCAGGCTCTAATTTATTTCTCAATCATGTTTGTGCTCTGGTGCTGAATAACTTTGACCTTTCAGCGTTACAAAAACCCGTAATGAGTGAAAACAAGATGAAAGCAACACTTGTTAAAGAAGCACCGAGTCAATCACAACTGGCTCCAGTTCGGCGGCAAGTGAGTGGAAGTCAAAATGAACAAGACAATCAAAACAGTCCTAAAGAAATCCTTGACCTATAGGTCCAAGATAAAATGCACACCCTGTTAATTAACGATAATTTTTCAGAGAAAAACAAATCAAGATATATAACTCACGTGTGCCCAGCAGCAGTAAAAGTATCTACAAAGCGTTCAAGGACACATCTGTGCCATATTCATTGCAAGCAACTTTGTAAAGAAGAGAAAAAGACTCTATAAAGGTTTTATTTGATGACCAATGGTCAAATGGAAGTAAGTAAAAATCTTGCGATTATTTTACTTTTGGAATTAAAACATAAATATACCAGCCCTTCTGAAAAAACTGGATTTTGAACAAATAGTATCGGCATGTTGTACTGAAACTGCGAGAAAACAGTTGTGGAATGCTTTCTGATATTTGAAATTTTCCAGAAGGGTTAAACTCCATGCAGGAAGAGAAATGGAACATAAACCAATTTAAACAAAAATTATAAATAAAAAATGTATCTATTGAATAGTACTTGATATTTGAAATAAACCCCACCAATGCTTGAAAATTGACCCAGCATATTTCGATGAAAAAAAACAGTCTAAATTTGCGCAATAACGCAACAAAAGCCACCATCGCTGCAGTAAAGGAATGCGAAAATATTAATAAAACATTTCCAGCCATGAATAGACAAACGTTGATCTCTGTTTGGGAACTGAAAAACAGGTCTTAATTCTAACCCCACCATTTCCAGTGCAAATTTCTTTTCTCTCTGCTGGGCATTGTCTTCAGCAAGCCGGCTTTTAATTCGATCGAATACTTGCTGTTTTCAAACAAATTCGAGCGCAGGTTGCAACATTCCGGGGGTTCCGACGGTTTTTTCGCTCAAGATTGTGAATCACGACCTCAAAGAAACTTGGCAATCAAGCGTTACATCAGAAAGGATCTACGGGGCAAAAAAAAAAAAAAAATAAAGAATTGAGTCAAATGAACTCATCCAGCGTCCATCACTTGATAAAACCTCCTCGGGTCCAGCGAGACAATCCATCTTGCCTCAGCGTTGGAAAAACGCAATCCTGGCCGCGGTAATGCACGCCTTTTCTGGACGGGCTCGGATTGCGACGTTGTGTTGTGACTTGTGAGAAGAAGAAGAAGAAAAAAATAAGAATGAGGGAAGAAACTGAGAGAAAAGTGCGAGTTTATTGCTATATAGGACCAAGTGCGACTAATATAGAGTCAGGAGAATATCTTGGTAATTTTAACCAGCAAGGAGTTGCGAGATCCATGTGTTTTTTCCCCCACAACCGGAATTACGCTGGAGGTCGTGGGAGGATGAGGCTCGTCGTTGGCCCTTCCTCATCAGATGAATACTTTACAGATGAACCTACCTCGATTTTCCCTTATACAGACTGATGAAGAAGTCACTGTGGAAATTAAAATTTCATATTTTCATGCTGTGGCAATGTTCAGCGATGAAACGCACGCCGCGATTTGCGGGAATAAAGTGCCCATAGAAATTCTGCTAATTGGTATCAGTGGGTTACCGCTCTTTGAGAAAATGAACCCGTTTCAGGATTTCTTCTGCTATGCTAAGCAAAACATTTTTCGAATGAGTCACAAATACTGCTCTTCCTGCTTTTGTTGAAAAAAAAAATCATCGCAATTTATTCCAGCATATGCTTAGCTTTTTTAAATATGCCTAATTCTGGCGGACTGTATACATTGGACTTTACTATTTATTTTTTAAACACAAATGCTTGTTTATTAAAATGCCCAACAAGAAGAATAAAAATACAGTCAACCCCTGCACAATGGACTTAAAATTTTGGTAACAGACATGTTCTGGAAGGGAAAAATGTTTGAATATGTTATATGCAAAGAGTCCTTTGTGCAAATTCAATTCAAAAACAAAATTTTTAATTTTTGCCAATAATTTTAAACCAATATAAGTCTGTTAAGCGGATTCAGCCAGTCAAGCAGGCGGAGGGAAAATTTTCCATTGTGCAAAAATCTGCTGAGGGAGAGGTCCGTTGTGCGGGGGTCAACTGTAATGAACAGATGAAATAAGCAACATACTTGGCGATCAGCTGGTTTGTGGCAAAGGACATGTATTCATTGGGACATTTTTTCCTATTTTATATTTTCATTCGATTTCTTAGTAATATGAAAAAGGTTCCAAGAGATATCAAAATTCACAACAAATCGAGAAAATCCATAACATAAAATTTTTAAATGCATGACAGAACGTTTCAAACTGGGAGAAGGAATTTCTGTACAAATCCAATAAATTGGAAAAAAATGAAAGAGGACAAAAGGATGAAAATAGTTCTGATACTTTGATAAACTGTATGACTAAGAAGTCAACATGAGCACAGAAAGAGATGGCAAACTTTCACTGAGGTTTTCCCCAGCATTCTCATTCCACAAAAATCCTAAAATTTGTGTGTCTCAACAATTTCAGATTCATACATTTTTAAAATCTGATCCATTTCATACATACGATGCAGAAAATATTGTATATCCATGTACCAGTTTTGCTATTCGATGGAAGTGTAGTAAGACACACAAAAGCAACTTGGTAATGCAGCATACAAATACAGTACTGCCCCAATCTACACCAAATTCGATTTATTTAAGGTGAGAAATTCCTTTTGAGGATCAGTTTTTCTTCTCATGCATGCATTTGGCAATGCAGATTTGTCTACCCAAGTCATGTATTATGCAGTGGACATACGGAAATCTTCATCTTGTGGAAAGATGTTAAACTTTTGGGATCTGATTGACTTTTCAAAAGTTGAACATCCTCTACAACAGAAGCCAAAAGACATAATAAGAAGGCACTTAATCGAGAACTCATTGTCAAATGAAATTTCAAGGCAGACCTGCGACATATACACACGCATTATCACTCTAGAGAAGTGAAAAATAGGAATTGAAAATGTCTCGCTGCTTTGAAGTGCATATTCTACTGCTGATGTATATACCGTATTGTTTACCTTAACCAAGGTTTTTCCGGAAATTTTTAAAAGAACAGTTAATCAATCTCCGGTAAACGTAACAATTCCCAGGGCTGAAGGACGTGAGTCCATTTTGGAATACTGCATATATATTCGAGTGATGAATACAAGAAATGTAAATGGGGATAAATTCCTTCTTCGTCCTGATGAACACCGAACATTTCCCACAAAATGTACGTTTCCTACATGATTTTCTTTGTCGAGGTCCAATAGCCTTTTTTCCATCAACACGAGGAATTTTGATAGTATATTTAAAAAAATGTTCACCTTCTGTGCATTTCACGGTTAAATCTCCGCAGGAACGATTATTGCTCAAAAGGCGCTATTCTGAAGAAAAGCTTTAAAAACTATTCTTATCATCAAATGGACTCGTTTTTACTTGTTTTTATTGTCTCTCAAGAAAGACGCGGAAGGGAAGGCGTTTATTTTTCGTTTTTGCTTTAAATCGACACGCTTTGTGTAATCTTTCATTGGCAAATCGACTTATCGTGGGATGAGAAATGAACCGTCAGTTATTTCATAATTGGAAGAAACAAAAAAGCTGAACGCGCTCAGATGCAAACCCAGCCTCTTCATGCTGACGACAGACCCTCATCAGAAAACGATACCACGCCCAAGAAGACTTTCTGGAAACTTCACATTCGACCATAATTCTGCAACCAGTGGGAACTCGTGTATTCTGGCACTGGATTGGGACATATAGATAACAGGTTTTGGCTGGAACCCCATTCTTTATTTGTGGGATCAATTTTTGAACCGATTCAGTCTCTGTGATTAATTGAGGAATTTACGCATATAAACAGTACAATATTTAATGAGGTTGAGCTTCAATTTCGTGTTGCTCATGCTCACAGGAACTTGAATCCCCCAGACAAATTCTTGCGACATTTTGGAGAAAATAATGCAATTTCGTTCCAAAAGGCGTATGCATGAGAGAAAAATGTAAATATCGTGAATCTTTATCAAATTTACCACCAAATTTATTCGTGAGTTTCAAGGTGGCAGTGTCGTCATATTTTTGAGAATAGATATTCATTTCGAGAGAAATACTAACTAGGTTCCCTCTTTGTTTACAGCTTTTCACGTGAAATTCATTGTTTTTCAGAAGATCAGTTGAATTTCTCAATTTTAAAAAGCTTGTCCAGTTTATACCATAGATACGAGAAATAATTTAGGATTGACGAGTCAGCATTAAAAGAAAAGGAATTTGGTGTCAGAAGAAGCCACGATATAGAAAAGATATTCGACGAAGAATTCAACTTAAGTGCAAAATACACTAACATTTCCATAAGAATTCATTAGTAGTACTGTATCTTCAATTATAGTTTTACAAATTTTGGTCTTGTCATTATTCAAGCCATGCACGGCAAAAATGGCCTTATTCGTGATATGAAGCATATAAATTGACTTCTTTTGTAAACTGAAGGTTTTGAAACGGTATACACCAGTCGATCAAGAAAGAAATTGACACGAGTCCATGCATGAAATAATCTTTTTCCTCTAAAAAAAAACAGCAAAATAGCAAGCTCAAGTACGACCTCACCAAAACCAAACTTATTGCGCTAAAATTTGTTTTCACGAATCATTGCCTAATTTTCTAATCAATACGCTTTTTGGTCTAAATACTCAGTTTTAAATCCAAGCCAAGTTGAGTAAAGTTATAAAATGACATTCAAGATGGTTCTCGTTGTCCAAATTGCTGATACTTCACGAAACGGAAAACGACGTAATAAGCACACAAAAAGTGCATGAAATAATATTTGGTGCCAGAAAAAAAAACCCACAAAATAATAGCATAGCTAATAGAGGCACAACCTCACCAAAACCAAAATTAGACAAACGTCGTCTTAAGTTAACCCATTGTAATCAATAAGCTTTTGGGGCATAATTTATTTTCTAGGGTCTATTGGAATCGACGTAACTTTAAAAAAAAGAATGTAGCTAAGACTGCTGATCACATCCTCAAGATTGAAACACCTGGCCTCTGTATAATAGTGAACATCACACGCATGCAGATGAACAACTGTTTGAAATAATGTTCAGTGTCAGAAAAAGCCGCAAAATAGCGAGTCCAAGTACAACCTTATATACTAAAACTCAACGCCCCTTTTGCGTCCTTTCCGGATCCATAGAAGGGCTGAAAAATGATGTCGGATCCAAAGCCAGCAAAAATGAAGCAACAACTTCAGCATCCCGAAATAACTTATTCTCAAGCGGAAACGAAGGGGAGATGTCGGGATTATTCCTCCTTGGCCCAAGCGACGTTGTGATGATGAATGGAAAAATGCTTTGCGTCCGAAACCCTGTCGCCCACGTGCCAACAGAGAGAAAAAGGTTCAGAAGGTTTCGTTCCAGCCATTATATAAACACCTCTTGCATGCATAAAAAAATATTTATACATCAGGCATTTCCAGCTTTGAATTGCAGCAGAAAGACCTTTAAATGCTCGACTTTGATTCCCACCATCATCGCATGATGCTTCCGAGACCAGAAAAATCTGGGTCAGAAATGGGCATGAGGTCCTCTCGAGAATGAAATGAGGCGCAGCTGACGATCCTTGACATTTTCTTCCGGGAATCGACGCAGAATTTCAAACGAAAAAATTGCACTTGTGAAAACCCCGTTCATCCTCAGGATGGTGTGAAATCACGCGGAACTGCGAGTTCAGGTCAATCCGTCTTCAAGCTGTGTATGTGTGTGTATGTGTGCAGTTAATCTCAGAAAAATCGAAGATGAGGAAGAAAGAGGGGGGGAAAATGACCCAACTTTGAGTGCGGTAATTTACCCAATGACACAGATTAGGGATGTTGTCCGAGGTAATTCACGGGATATAATTGTCCTTTCAAACCACCTGAATGCGGCTTTGATTGCGGGACTTGGCTCGGCTTTTCATCCAAAGTTCGAACACCTGCTCAGTTCTCAAATTTTTGCATCCCGAACCTATAATTTCCAAGGTTTCCTCTTCGAATTTTTCTACACAAAGCAGACAAATAAAGAATAAATTGAATTCATTGCATAATATGAAATTTAAACAAGCCTTGGGCAGAAAACGAACAGGAATTCAAGCACAGCTCAGACTCAGACGCGTTATTTTAGGATTATCCATGAAACATAAAACTCATAAGTTCTTAGCGGTAGGTTAAATTTAAAAAGCGCTTTAAGTTTAGTAGACTGCGTAACTAAGAGGTCCCTACAGCAAGTTTGAAATTGGTACGTAACATGACGAGATTTTTTATTTAACAGGGTGGGCCAGAAAAAGTGTACCCTCTCAAAAGCAGCGTGAAGTCTGTTATTTAAATTATTGGTCTTGCATCTCATTTATCTTTAACATCAGCTCCCGAAAATGGCAGCTTAGTGGAACTGTTCTTGGAAAGTTTTCATTCAATAAATGATTTTTGTGAGGACTCCATAGAACTTGGGGCCATAAAATTATGTACCATTCAAAAGGGAATTGAACAAGCTTCCATTCAGCAATATTTTCATTGCCACAGCCTGATTTGTTAATGAGCTATTTCAAGTTAAAAATCTGTTCACTTTTTTGGCCCACCCTGTATACTCTCAAATATAGAGTTCTAAAAAACCAAATATTTTTACCTATTTCTGTAAAAAGGAATAGAATGCTTCTCTATCTCGATCTTGCTACAATTAGGCAACTTGTCATTACAAATGTCATGTTCGACAAGCGTCTTCCCGTTATTATTTCCGTACGTAAAAATATCTGAATTCATTACCCCCAATGGATACAAAATTGCACCTGTAGACTGGGTTACAGGCAACTAACAAACTACAGAAGGATGAAACATATTGAACAAAAAGTAATCGGGTTTTAATATACTCTATAAATGCTGATTAAAACTTATAATTTGAGCACGAAAACATTCGGATCATCTGTTTTATATTGCTGACCCATTTTTAACTACTTGAGATCTTGTCCCATTATTTGCCGGGAATCCAACTGTCGCCCAGTAAATCCACAAGGACGCTGAGGCATTTTGAAGAATTCCAAACAAAGAACATGAAGCTCTAAGGTCTGATTCCAATGCCAGATACAGAGGTTAAAAAATGACACAGTTTTTGAACGATGCTAAAAATACTTCATAGAAAAGCCAATTGTTTTTTTTTCATGCGGTCAAAGAGAGTTTTTCAGGTAGAATGCATTGAAAAAATCCCAGTGAAGGTTTTTCCTCCTCATGGTGCCAAACTGTAATTTTGAACGTGAAGAAGTCTTGACAGAACCTGTACTGTGAGGAATAACTACTATCTTTTTAGTCTCTCTTTTTCTTTTTAGATATGTTACGACTGTAATAGGATTTGTATTTGTGCACAAATTAATTTTCCTCATTTGTGTTGGATTTTTTCTAGTTCTGTAGGAATGGTGTCCAATTTTTGTCATAAAATTACACAATGAATCATTCTTTTCATGGCAAAAATCTTTCTGATTGCCTGTATTTTTTTCCCCTGAGCCAAAATTTTTCTAATCTTTTTTTTTTGGGTTCCATAAATTTGTCGAGCAGAGGTTATAGGGGTTTTCAAACTGTCTGTTCCTCGTGGATTTCTGGGTTGAATATTCAGTGATAGTTTTTTTTTAATACCCGAGAATTTTCCAAGTGATCGCATGAAGATTCGACCTTTCAAAACAGCTAAACAGCTTTCAGAAGGAACAACGACGCACAAAATTTGAGCATTATCGACACTCGTCGCGACGATGAGTGACAAGCATTACTCGCCTTGGCATTCCTGCATTAGCAACGACAGCGTAGGCGCCACGGACTTCATGTTTATTCAACTTTTTCTTTATTCCTTTCCTTCGCATTGAAACATTTGATTCAGTTCTTAGGTTAGTTTAGGGTTCGAAGGCAAAAGAAGAAAAAAAAATCGTGGCGAATTGGATGATCGTATTCGGGTCATGCGCGGTGCGACGAAGTATAAGAGACGCGCATTAACTCAGCAGAGCTTCGATTGTTGAGCAACCAGTGGGAACGTATCCTTTTTCTTTCCAGGAACAACGATTCTGTTTTTTTTTCTTCATTTATTCTAGATTATTGTAAAAAAAAATCTTTGAATCGAATTTGTTTTTTAGAACACGAATACAGGAAGAGCACTGGCAGGTCAAACAATTTCGCAAGTCAATCATTGATGGCAGTCGATCATGCGAGACAAATGTGCAACGTTTTTGAATGTTCTCAGCAATTCTGAAAATCTTTCGACTTTTTGTGACCTGAAGGGCTGCGTTCGAGGGAGATTAAAATGCAGAAAATAATACAAAAACTGGGTTCCACTGGGATGCAGCCTGTTCTAACGTTATGAATGGTTTCATCATGATTTTAATCTTTGATTTGTGGTCTGGTCTGGGAAACGTGCCATAACATTTAAACCAACTGTTGATCGGCGAATTTTCAGGCATCTCAAACCCCGTGACGTTAATTTTTAAAAATTACAAGGACTCTTCTGTGAAAATAAACTTCTGTTGTAGAGGATTAGAAATTTTGCAGTCAAGGAGGTGGCAAAGCAAGAAACCCCCTCGATCATGGTTGAAAACCCGATTATAAGTCAATTCATTCGCCATTTTTAATAATATCGACTTTGCGTCTGGTCATTGATCAACATGAACAAATTTCGGGGCAAAACTTTTCAAGTTTTCTTCGACAAATTTCTGGATTTAAATGAAGACCTGAGGGTCCAGCACATTTTTTTTTAAACAAACCCCACCAAAAAGATAACAACGAATAAAGTCTACATAGGTGATTGTGACTGTAATCGGCTCACAAAACTGATGCCAAAAAAGGAATTATTCAATTCAATTATATATCGGTTGAATATCCACGCTATTCACCAAAGCAGCAAGAATTGGGAAATTTATTCGCATTAATTCGTGAATTTCTTTGGGAATCTGGACGCTCAAAAATACACCTTGATGCATATAAATATGCAAAAACTCCGTTTAATAGGGATTTCCTTTTTTGAGAATTATTTTGATTTTTGCGATATATCTGCTCAATTCGAGGCGAATTTTGCCCAAGGATAATGTTGCCATTCATCAAGTGCTGAAGTGGACCTACATATGCTAAGATCGTGCATGAATCTGCAATAAAACTGGCTCGCAGAAGGAATATACTCTGCAATAAGGAAGTTCTGATAACGTCTAAGCTATTCCCCGAACCTTGTCTATTGAACAATTTAAAAATTCTTCTTTTGCAATGCGTTAAAAATTACTTCCAAGACTTAAATTCAGATTAATTCAAAAATATCATGATCTAAAAGAAGCGCAACGCAACGTTTACCGTCCTGAAAAGCGTCAAATACCCGAAGCTGACGTGTTTTCCTCATTTGCATGATTTTAACACAGGTCGGCGCGCGAGCGGAACATTTTTGCGTGGGCATAAAAACTACGGGATCAATGCGAAAAATAAAAGCGAGTAACATTTGTAAACAACCGATCCCATGTCGAAGGATTCGACGTTCCGTTAAATTTAATGAGGATAGTATCATAGACCACCACACTGATTTTGCTTAGTATGCGTTTAGTTCCGGAGGAACTACCCGAGTCGTAGCTCTAAGGTGCGGTTCTTTTACGGCTGACTGAAAGGAAACCCATTCCAGGTCTTAGTATTACTGCATCGTACTTATTTTAAGAATCTACATCGTTTGGTCAAGTGACCGGAATGCCCAACTGAGCGGAGGGACATCTCAGTGCCTGGGAAAACTGAGCGACGAACCAGTTATATCTACTTAATGGACAAACAATTTCTCTCACCTTTCCTATTGAATGAAAAAAGTATACGTTAAGGTGTTTCTTTTTTTTGTGCTTAAACTCCGAAAACCATTATTAGCGAAGATTCGAATTTTGCTCGATTCGAAACCCCTTTATGTAATGCAAAACAGACAAATAAAAAAATACGTGGATGCTTCTGTCACACAAAATTTCCGAAGTTTTCACGTGATACCGCTGTAATACATAGAAACTTTAATTCACAGAGCTCAAAGAGATCCTGTAGCTAACCACGAGATGCAAATGATCGAAAATGCCTTAATTATGTTTAATAAGCACTCAATTGTGCCGTGAGAAATGCAGATTTACCTGTTTTTTTCATTTCCTTGATTTTTATTTCGGGAAATGGGAAGGAATAAGCATCGCCAGAGACATATTTGAATAGAAATCAATGGTCCAACCTTAATGAAATATTTTCAGGGCAGCAAGTGACTTTTAAGATTCAAATCCATAGAAGTTGGCACATGCAATTTATAAATCGAAGGAAACTATTTGTACATCACCAGAAGCCACCCATTTTTGTTGAATCGATTGACTTTTGGAATTATTCGCTCTGTGAAAATAATTTTACTCGTATCACGGAGTAAGACAAGATTTCTGAAAGAAACCAACTTCTTGGGTCTCTTTTAATCATGATTTCCGTTTTCCGTTTATTCAATTCATTTGAATCATATTTTTTGTCATCCATCCGTGATTATTTAAGCCATTGTATTACAGTTTTGCTCATCATCAAGAGCATGTTTACATTATCATCTGAATACAACCTGTCAAGTGTTTCTGGCACTCAGTATAATCGTGATTCAAACAACTGCTCCCATATTCTTTCGAAATCTAACTCATTCCGCTAAAACCCGCGGAATTTCCATCGCAAAATCCTTTTGCGGTGGATGTAAGGTTTTACCAGTAAGAATTAGATTAATCAAGCAGCAAGGCAATTTAAATTACTCCTATCATAGTATCTGGTGGTGTGACTAAAACGAATCATACGCAAATCAAGGCCTCCTTGATGGGCTCAGCATCGAGATTCCACGCCAAGAAAATGCCGACTGACTTGGGAAACCCATTCCAGGTCTTAGTATTACTGCATCGTACTTATTTTAAGAATCTGCATTGTTTGGTCAAGTGACCGGAATGCCCAACTGAGCGGAGGGACATCTCAGTGCCTGGGAAAACTGAGCGACGAACCAGTTATATCTATAATTAATAGACAAACAATTTTTATCACTTTCCTATTGAATGAAAAAGTATACGCTAAGCTGTTTCTTTTTTTGTGCTTAAACTCTGAAAACCATTATTAGCAAAGATTCGAATTTTGCTCGATTCGAAACCCCTTATTTCATGTAATGCTAAACAGACAAATAAAAAAAATACGTGGATATTTCCGTCACAGAACATTTCCGAAGTTTTCACGTGATACTACTGTAATACGTAGAAACTTCAATTCACAGAGCTCAGAGATCCTGTAGCTAACCACGAGATGCAAATTATCAAAAATTCCTCAATTATGTTTAATAAGCACTCAATTGTGCCGTGAGAAATGCAGATTTACCTGTTTTTTTCATTTCCTTGATTTTTATTTTGTGAAAATGGGAAGGAATAAGCATCGCCAGAGACATATTTGCATAGAAATCAATGGTCAAAGCTTAATGAAATTTGTTTCAGGGCAGCAAGTTACTTTCAAGATTCAAATCCATGGAAGTTGGCACATGCAATTTATAAATCGAAAGAAACTTTTTGTACATCACCAGAAAGTGCAGAAGCCACCCATTTTCGTTGAATCGATTGACTCTTGGAATTATTCGCTCTGTGAAAATAATTTTACTCGTGACGGAGTAAGACAAGATTTCTGAAAGAAACCAACTTCTTGGGTCTCTTTTAATCATGATTTCCGTTTTGCGTCCCAGAAGCTGATTCAATTCATTTGAATAATATTTTTTGTCATCCATCCGTGATTATTTAAGCCATTGTATTACAGTTTTGCTCATCATCAAGAACATGTTTACATTCTCATCTGAATACAACGTGTCAAGTGTTTCTGGCACTCAGTAATCATGATTCAAACAACTGTTTCTTTCGAAATCTAACTTATTCCGCTAAAACCCGCGGAGTTAAATTTCCATCGCAAAATCCTTTTGCGGTGGACTCAAGGGCAAGTGCATTTTTCTCCGTCACGTGACACACGCAAAAGGCGATAGACGAAAGCAATAAGTTACCCAGTACATGAGGACTAAGACGAAACTTCGGGACATGAACGTGTGAAAGTGCTGACATTTCAAGCGGAAATCACCGGTGCTACCGATTTTTCATACCTCGCTGTAGAAGACCGTAAATTTCCCTGGTGTCGGAAGTCCCATTATAAAGTCTTACACATTCACGCAATCTCATTCGCGCGAAATCTCATCGAGAGAATTCATCGCAGCAATTGTGCAACGCATTCCGCAATTCAAACCACTTCCGAAAATGAGACTGGTTGATTATCGAGGCACACTTCCTGCGTGTATGCAAATTTTCTTCCGCTAATGAAAGGAGACGACCGCAAGAATCTCAATTTCAATCTGATCATTTCGGAGATTATTAGAGAGAATTCTCGTGAACTCGTTGCTGAGGGGAAGAAAAAAGCGGGACGCCTGAAATTAGCCGTTTAATGAATGATAATCATCAGGTTTCCCTTTCACGACTAAACGCTTTTTTTTTTTGGTTCATTATAGTGTCGGAATGTGGGAAAGTCGGGATAACCGCTGGAACACTTGTCGTGTTAAACTTCTTCCAATTATTTTACACGTTAAACTCGCACAAAAAATTCGAATGATCTCATATTTTGCAATCGCACTTCAAGAATCCAACGCGTTATTCCGTTTTAGGCATGATCTGTCTCAGAAAAAGTTCCAGTACGTTCAAAATTTTAAAAAAATTCAAAATCGACTTCAAGCAATCAAAACCTAGAACCGTGAAAAAGATGGGCCCCATTTCTATCAGCAAAATTTCATTGATAGAAGCAGCATTGAATGTAGATCCGCATTTTTAATGAAATGAAAATGAGCCTAGCCTTTGAAATGCAATTCAAGAAACTTGTAACAAGTTTCGAATCGAACCAAGGTTCAAGAGGACCAGGACCGGTTTGCATGGATCTAAAGACAACCGGGTCAGAAACAAAGTCGAACCCCAAGGGAATAGAAAGAACTCAGAAACAAGTAGAGGAGGAAAGGGGAGGAAGAATCAGATCAGTGATAACTGATAAGTGCATGCGTCCTTGTTACAACATCACCATTCTGGCGGTCCTGCAAAAAGCAGGAGTTGAACCGAATTGAGCTCATCTTTTATCTTTCATCATTGAATGTTCACTGATGGTTCCAAGTCTGTGGGATGGAAACATAAATTTGAATGAAAAAAAATTGTGAGGATTTTCTCTCAAATGAGTCTGCAGCTGGGAAGACTCGAAAATTGCTTTCAAAAAGTATTTTTTCAGATAATTTGGAAGAATTTCTTAGCACTGAAATTTGCAGAGTAAATGTCAATCATAGATGAGGTTTTTCCAACTCAAATATTTAAAAAAAACAATGGTTACACATGTTACAGAACTTCCAAGTTTATAGTGTGCTTCCATTGACATCCCTTTCATTCTTTCTTCTGATTCATCAATTGTTTGCCATCCAAAACTTGCTACAGTTCAGTCTTGTAAAAAAATTGGGGAAATTGTTATACATTAGACTTTTTTATAGCTATATTTTCATGATTACTGACTTTAGAAAATTACCACGTCACACCTGCTTGTAATCAAACTATACCTTGCTTTTCTAGCATTCTCAGATATTTAATTTTTTGAAGTGATTGATCTTCTAAAACAATATAGATTTCAATCACGCTTTTAATCAATAAATTGAACCAATCTTTTCATTTTGAGAGGATGATGTGTGGAACCACTTGGAAACATTTTTTTTTTCATTGATCACCGATTCCATCCAAGCAAAAAAAATTAGTCAGTCACATTTGGAATAGAAAATATAAGACTGTGCCTGACTTAGTCAGGAACTCAGGATTCAGGAAATGTTTACCCTCAGGATTTACTACACATTCCTAAAAAGAAGTTTGTTATAATGGAATTGTGAAGTTTGTCATAGCAAGATTTTTAAAAACAATTATTCGGTAAATTTTCTCACAGAGCTCAAGAAAATAGGTTCTATACTGAAAAATGTATTGTTCAGGTGGTACTTATTGAAATGGGACCACCACACAACTCGTCCATCCCAAAATTTATTGGTCAAATTTTAGGGGAGGTTGACTCAAAGTTTGATCTCTGCCCCATAATTCAACCCACAATGAGAAGCAAAATGTCAAATACCATTTAGAAAATGTTGCATTTGATCTTATCTCAAAATTTGACCATTTCACGATATGACCCTATAGTCCAGCAACACATTCAGGTCAAATTGTGGGGTGATATCGGTCATGCTATTTCTTGTAACAAGATTGTACTGTATTTTGCAGCCCATTTTCATTGTTGACGCTGGGACTACACTTTTGTCATGGTTAGTCATGATAACTTACGACAAGAGTTTGTTACTTTAGCAGTAAATTGATATCCAAAAGGCCATTGAAAACTTGAAAATCTGTCAACTGATGAATGCCTTGCATGCTTTCTATTTAATTTATGTACACAAGAGTAAAATGCTTTCTGATGATTTTTCCTTTCACAGACAATATTCAGTGCATCAATTGTCATGTGCCCTACGTACCAGAAGCGTGCCATCGTCGAGAGAGACATTAATCCATGCACGACTGCTTTTCTATTCGGCCGCCAGCATGGCAGACACCTGGAGATGGAAGCGTCGTTGAAAAAGAGAAAAGGCCCGCCTCGCATTACGCGGCGCGTACGTTTGGAAAATACGCTCATTTCGCGCCGACTCGTCGCAGCGACGGTGGCTTTGAGGTGAGAACGAGGCACAGCATTTTTTTTTTTTGTGTCACAAAATATTTAAATCATGCGCGCATTTTCTGCAATTTTATGGTTAGTGATCCATTTGCTGTGAGAACAAATTTGTTCTAGTGGTTGAATTGAGTTTATTACGATCAAAATGTTGTGCGATGTATGACATATTTTTAATTCAGATGTTATTATGGTATTGTGTTATTCATTTGCGTTAATTGTTTTCATTTAGACACGGTTCCGCGGAAACGTCCTCGGAAAATTTTAATAGTCAGACATTGTGGCCGCGTTATATAGTCTAAAAATTTTCAACCAGAATTTTCGATTGTGCAGAATTGCGTAAGTGTATTATATTGATCGAATTCCACGAAGTAAAATTTTTATTGATACTCTTGCTATCCCTTCATTTTTTGTTCAGTGTTTACCGAGATTTTCGCAGCATTTGGTGGAAACAAAAAGTTTGCTGGTCTTCTTACCTAAGTGTTTTCAATGTCGAGAAGGTCGTAATAGTGTAACCGGAGAATCAGCACTGAAATTTAATATGCAAAATTGCTAATTTGTATAAGTTACGCAATTTAGTTCAATTTATGAATTAATTCACTTGATCAATTTCAGTAGATCGAGGATAATTTACACTTTTATTCCTGTGTTTTATTGGTGCAAATGCAAAATTGTCACTCTCGAATTGAAACTTTGGAATTTCGAAAACCTCGCGAAACTTTTTGCGACAATACTGAGTTAACAGAAACTGGAGAATTGTAACCGGATAATTAACACTGAAATTTAATATGCAAAATTGCCAATTTTTATAAGTTACGCAATTAGTTCAATTTAAGAATTGAGTCACTTGATCAATTTCAGTACATCGAGGATAATTTACCCTTTCTTCCTGTATTTTATTGGGGAAAATGCAAAACTATTACTCAGCTTTCGAATTGAAACCTCGGAATTTCGAAAATCTCGCGAAACTTTTTTCGACAATACTGAGTTAACAGAAACTTCTTTTCTCAGGACGAATTTCGACGTTCGCTTGCTGAAAGTGGTCAGTGTCGATCTTAGATTCGCAGAAACTGATGACTTTTCACAAACTGGCGACAACTGGTTTGTGAGAATTGTTCGAATCCCGACTCAAAAAAAACCCGTTCCGAGATAATAAGAGAACCTTGTCGGTGAAACTTGGGAGTTCAGTGAACTTGATTGCTGACGATCTCGCACGATTGTCTCCGGGTTTTTTGTGCGTTTGTGATTTTTTTTCAATTTCGCGGTATTCAAAACTTTTTATACAGTTCTCGTCGGCGAACTGAATTCTGGAAAAACCGTGGCGTCGAGCCATTGCTGAGCAACGTCTTTGACAGGTTAGTGATGATGTTTCCATGTTCGACTTGTTTTGATTCATGTCCCTGATGGTGTGGCGCAATTGTTGCCGTACGTGGTTTGACAATCGAATGAATCACTATACCGGATAAAAATTTCTTACTCTTCACCTAAACTTTATTCAGTTGAACCTCAACAACTCGAACACTTTCAAGTCCAAAATACCTCCCGAGTTTGTTTCAAGTCCCTGTCTGAATTCCCTCTGAAACAATTGAATAGAGCCATTCCTTCGTGAGCCATCATAATTCGAATTTTCTGGAGGCTTGACTTTTTTTCTTCTTGACACTGGGAGGAGAAAAGCAATAGTAAGTTGATGTGTTTTGAAAGAAAGTCAAAAACCAATTTGGTAAATAAACCATTGCCTCAAAGTTCAGAATTTTGTCAACTCATTTAAAAAGCCATTCCATGCGAAGAATGTAACCAATCAAAATTTCCTGCAATAAAAAAAACAACTCAAAACCTCCGTAACTTGAATGGTCCCTTGATGTTCGAAGAGGTTCAACTGTATTCATCCTAGGAATGCAAGCCTAGTTATTCTCTAGATTATCTAGAATAAATACCTTTTTCATGAGATCAGGTATTTTCTCTCCATGCTTTTCCCACGACGAAAATACTTTTTTGGTAGTTGTTTTCGCGCTACTTGATAACCGGTCGTAAATTTCTTGCGTTCCCATTAAGAGTCGCTGTGTTTCTTTTTTGGGGGGCTTCTTTTTGTCAATATTCGAGTTACCGTTAATGAGGTGTACCGTTTCCACGGTACGCATAAAACGAATTTCTCAAGTTGACAGGCGTCGCTGCAATTGCCATTCCACGTGTGAAGATCGTCACCTGAGATCTATTTCTCTCCCACTATACACAATCATTTCACAGGAAGATCTTCCGGACCGTGAAGAAATTGCTGACGCAACTTTGTCATGGAATTTTCACGCGAGAACCGAACAAAAAAAAAGAACCACGAAGTACCCACGCTTCCGAATGTAATTTCAGTTGACGAATAAGTAAAAATTATTTAGCAGCGCGTCCAAAACGAGAAAAAAAACCGCTGGAGGCACTATTAAAACAGGAAAAAGTGTCTCAATTTGAAGTGGATAGAAATACGAACGGAAATGCATAATTTCCCCCGTAGATAAATCATTGATCAATTGTTTCCCAACGTTAAAATTTTATCTCATCAGATTGAAATAGGTACCCCACGATTTGAGAAAATGAGGTTCACCCACCGTTAATTTCGTCTTTTCAAAAAGTCACAGATGCCACCAATTTTCGAAGAAATAAACAATCCTCATAAGAATGCTCTGGATTTGACTTTTTTTTCGCATAAAACGCGTCTATACTCATCTTCACAATTGAATTTTGGACGAAGTTGAATGCGAGGGTCGTTCCAAAAAACAATGCGAATTAATTGATCCCGGTAAAAACTGCATTTTTTTATATCCCTTCGCATACGAACCAACTCTAGTTATGAATATGTTCAATGTTCCCACATTGGTTTTGAACATTTTGAACCCAGTTTAACCTCACGAGCTACTGCAAAAACTTGTTGAGCAACCATCGTGTAAAGTACTGTATTCTAATACAGCACCCGTAAAGTTGATGTTGCAGTGAAACCCGACGAGAGCTTTTCGGCGGAATAAATTCATGGAAATTATGAAAAACTTGTCGAAGGAAAAAATTCTGATGAATTATGCGTGAAGAAAATCAGGACTCACGAATATAGCTGCTATTTTTAAGGTGAAAATTCGTGGATTTTCGAAGGTCTGTTTGGGAAATAAGACTGCCAGTTTCAGCCCGAGATCCGTGGCCTTTCCCCGAGGGGGGGACTTTGTACCCACCGCCAAAAACAGCGCCTTTCCTTCCGCAGTCCCATTAACCCTTCCGCGGTGAAGGGTTCTTTCCCATCCGGCGGCTAATTCGGACTTTTCCTTTATGCTGCCATGTTTTCATTTTTCTGGAGGTCACAAAACCCGAGTCAAGTCCGGTGAGGCAAAGTCGGACGAAATCGGGGGGAATGCAGCAGTCTCTTGAATTTATGCGCGCTAAAAAAAACGTGAAAACGGAATTGTCCCTGATGAAGACTTGCGAAAAGAAGAGATATCTTCACTTCCAAATACTGTATCATCAAGCGGAAAACGTTTCTCATGAGAAGGCACCTCACACGCGAATATCAAGATTATTTCGATCCCAGGACTCTTTCTCACCCCTTCAAAAGGAAGAAATGTGCCCTTCTCCCTTCCTGGTCACACAAGCACAAATCCCTCAGACTTTTGGGGTATCTTTTTCCCATTGAGCTTAAATTTGTTACTGTATATTACACAGGAACATCAATGACAAAATAATGTAAAATATTCTAATTGGTATTTCCTGATTAAAAATCCCGTTTCAGGAGACCAGAATTAAGCGATTTAAAATGTTGGATCGTATTGAATGAAAATTGTACTTCTTAGTTAATTTAAAACTGACTTTAAATCGTATCCTCACTATACAACACTTGTTCCATCTGTCCATTTGTAATCCCAAAATAAAATGATATTGACAGAAAAATTATTTTCAGCCCACAAGCAATCCCAGGGCAAAGTTTTCTGAATTTTCCCGAGGGAAACCATTCGGAAGGTGGGAAGCAGAGCAGGTCATGATAATACTGAAGATAGAATCAAGCACACGTGTTCATGCATTATAGGATTAACTTGTAATATTCCATGCATTTTAGGTTGCTGAATAAAAATATATGGATTCTTTCAATTCTGATAGAAGCTTTCATTCGCATCAGACACGTCAGTGCTGCTTAATGAAAGTTTTGCCAAGTTGAAGAAATTACCCAATGCAAAACGTGTGGATGCCTTCTTTGTTTTTCGTCAGAATAGAACCCTTGGAAAGAAAGCGGACAAAAAATGTTACAGTGGAGAAAATGTCGGCGAAAGAAAATGACAATGAGGACTAAACCATGCCAACTTGGATAAAGAAACGGTTTAAAAAATAATTTCCAAGTATTTTTAAACGGGTGAAACAAAAATCCTGGATATCCTTCCCGGGCATTTCCTCTCGCCGGCGTTTTCTCAGCCTCGGCATTTTTTTTAACATGTGACCCTGCTCTCGCATGACCTCTGCTCACGGATATTGCAAACACACAAAAGCTCTATTTCTGCTCTCTCGTCTTCAACTTGGGTGGGCCAAAAATATTTTCATCGGATTCAAGAAAAGGGCAGATGCGATAAAATGTTGACGATTAAAACAATTCTTTTGATGGGCATCAAGAGCACATTTCAAAAGCAGAGATGATAAAGATGCTGTGGAACGAATATTGTAGTTGCAGCCAATATCATATATTCGAAATAAAACCTTAAATATATGTTCGTAATGTTTAAGAATTATTCATTGTGTAATACGAAATGACACAGTTCACAAGGAGCACCAAAAACGCTAATATATAATTAAATATAAGAAATTTCTTCACTTTTTCAAAATTTAAACACAGGTATTTAGCATGCAAAGTTAAAGCAGGAATAAAGAATGGAGTCATGTTTTTTCCCAATGAAGGTTATATGAAGACTAATTTTTAATAAAATAAATGCTTGGAAATAAAAAATAAAACTTTGACTGAGTTTTGAGGTTTTCTCTCCACAGCAACCTCCAATATGTCTGCAAAAAGAGATTCTATGGCCTTCAAAAATTTGTAGATCATGCCTCGGACCATTGAAAACGTCTCACCTGACATGTAAAATGAGCTATGAAATCACGCGTGATTCTGAGCGTTTTGAAATCTGAAACGAGAAGGGGGTGTTCCCATCACTAGGATTTCGGCTAAATAAATGAATGAAAAAAGTAAAATTTCGACACCCGAGCAAGATGTTCTGGCTCATGAGAAGTCGCTGTCCGTGAAGAATGAACGAGGATGGAACGAACGGACCAGTGCAAGAATGTCTTTCCTGTTGCATCCAGTTACGTCATCTTCAGAAAAGTCTTCGTCACGCGATTCCTGATCCGTGATGGAGTTCGTCGACGAGTACTTCTCCCCCTTTTTTTTGTGTGTGTTCCTGTCGGTTCAGGTCCTTGACGGTACTGATTTGCTTCTGCCGGACGTTGACGCGAGTCACTCCGGAGATTTATTGCTGCTTGTCAAATCTTGTCAACGATAAAATAACGTTTGTAATTCACCGATTCCCCTCGGGAACCCTCTCGGCTTTTGTTGAAGAAGATCTTCCTGAACAGTACCGGAATAACGCGACTTGAATAGGTACATGAATTTTTTTTCCGGGGTGATCGTTTCAAAGCTGAAACTTGTACAATTCCGCTTTTGAATTTCGAAAATATTTCTTTTCGGGTGACCGACCCTTTGAGGCACACAGGGGTTAAAATAGAGTAACATATCGATCTCTCCTTGTTTTTGCTTCGGTAATAAAAGAGCCGGAATTTGGGGTTCATCATGGATACCATTTCTTTCGGTTATGGACTGAGGCCGAAATGGGGTTTTTAATGGATAGTATTCACGGGTGGACGGTTAAAGGGTACTGGCTCTGCTTGCCACTCTTTTTTACAGCTTCGTTGAACTCTGCCTCAATGGAATCAGTAATGGAATTTTTTTTCCTGGCCAGTGTGTTATGGCATTTCAGTTTTGAGTGAAATGCAAGCACGAATATCTCTCGAAGAAACGAAAAATGTACGCAGTTAGTTCAACGACGAAATCAATTCTACAGCTGAAGTGCTCTGTAAGTGAATTGAGCAAAAGGGGAGAAAGTCAACTAAAATACATGAGATGAATACGAATTTTTAAATTTACAAAAAACTAAATTTTTAAAGTGTCCCTCTGCTTGAGAAATTAAAATGAAAAATATTTTAAAATAATTTTCCATCTTCAAAATATCCTTTGTCGCTTTGTCCAAGCATTGTATATACCAATGTTCCCAGCAAAGAGTGCCAAGCCATTAAGTAAAAAATTATTTTCTGAGATTTGAATTTAGGAAAATATCATGGACATCGCGATGTTTTCATGACTTTTTTTAAAGCTGGATTAAGTTTATTTGAAGAATTGTTTTGCAAAAAAATCCCGACGTCCGGTACTCGCAATTGCATGAATAATGAAGTAACATCCGTTTTATTTCTAAGAATGATTGAAATCACAGCACAAAGGAATCACTGAGCAACAATTAAAGCACCAAGTGTTTGAAGTTGATTTTCGTGAAACTAAAATTTCAAGTGTAGGAATAATTATCAAGTGGACGCGAGAGAAAATGCCGCTGGTACAAAAACGTAGCTTGTTATCTAAAAAAAAAAAAAAAAAAAAAAAACTGCGGAATGACTTTAGTGTTCATAGTTGGACTGATTTCAAATACACTATTAAAGAGGCATTTCAGTATTCAAGCACAGTATGAACTATTTTTGAACTTCTTACGCGGTGCAACCAATCGGATGCATTTTTTGTTTATGTGTGTGAGGTTCTGGTCATTTTTCCTGGTGTCTCAGAAGGATTTTGAAGCTTGGAAAATATTTCATAAAATGCTCCAATTGTTCAGAATATAAATTCATAATTCACCTGTTTCTACAATTATTTTTATGAATAACTGGAAGCTCCTGTTGTCCACTCACTCCCGATTGTTATTCTTTTCAGAAGGTGTCTTCGGGATTTAGAACCATTGTGATCGAAAATATATCACGAATTCTGCCCAAGAAAAGAAAGTCGGAAAACATTTTCGCAAATTTGTCGATTTTAACTCCTGACAAAAAAAATGAACACGAGTTATTATCCGCTTGGCTTTCTTTTGACGCATATATGTTCAAGAGCTGAGAATCTCGATGCATGAAGTACGTGGATTTGCTCACATCTACACTCGTTCGTCGTCTGAATAAAGATGAAACTAGGGACATTTCTTTTTATTCGAACGCTGAAGTAAGATGATCCGAGTCACGAGTTTCGTTGCAGTCGTGATGCGAAAAGCAGTTTTGTGGAATGCTAGGCAATGGAGATTTTCTTTGGGATTCTCGCCTTGTCGGCGAACCGAAGGAAGTCACGCCCATGACTTGAGCTATGCGTGTTTCGCAATCATATAAACGCACTCATTTCTTGCAGCTTTTTTTTTTGTTGCTGCAAATTTCTGCGCGTTAAACTTCTTTCAGATGAGGATTGCGGTTGTTTTTTAAAGGATGCTTTCCATCAATATATAGGAAACTCCCACGGATCAGACGAAACATTAACGTTGAGCACCTTGAAACTGCGAATCATTTTGCCTGCGAATGTTTTCTTTTTTCAGAGAAGCCATTTTAAGCTCACTCAAAACTTTAATTGAAAATTGTTGCCTCAACGCTTGCGCATCTAAACTGAAAATTACATGTATGACTGGTTCAGTCGAATCACATGGACTCGGATTATTTATTCAGAAGTCTTTTTGACAGTTGAAACTTTGCCTTCTGACCCGAGACGCGTTCAAAGTGTTCAACGCAGTTGAAAGATCAAAGTTTTGTAACCCGCAGATATTCTCTGGAAAGAACGATTTTTGGACGACAGAACCTTCAGTTATTCATAACAGCTTTTAGAAACAGATCAATTATAAATTTATACTCGGAATAATTCGAGTAAGTCATGTAATATTTTTAAGCTTCGAAATATATTTCCATTTCTTCCTTGATGAAACCAAGAAAATTGTCAAGAAACTCATGCACGGAATAACAAGAAACAACCGATTGTGTCGCGAAAGAAGTTCATGTATATTTTTTTCTTGAATACTGTGTTGCAATTTTATATGCTGTAATTTGAAATCAGTCCAACAATGTACGGTTATTCTGCAGCTTTTTTTTTTTGGTTGCCGCATTTCTTGACCAGCGGGATTTTCTGCTGAGTTTTATACTTCCGGCAACCTCGTATATATTTTTTCTCTCTAATTGGAATTTCAAGGATTATGAATATGACGATCTCGAATGAAGTTCGAAAAGTTCACGGCTCTGAGACAAAAACTTTTTTACTGGCTGTATTCTCGGCTCCCATTTTTATGAGGGCCTCTTGTGTGTCGGTGAATGCTAGTTGGTTTTGATCGGCTTTTATCCTTGGATGAAACGCACTTTTTTAAAAGGCCACAACCCGGGCTTGGTGTCGGAATTCTCAACCCTGGTGTTTCAGGTTTTTCGTGGCCATTGCAGGATGCTTGCGATACAAGCAAAAAAAAAAAGAAAATCAATGCAGGTGGCTTGTGACCAAAAAATAAATAAAAAAGTGCAGGAGCTTCGCTATTCAGGAGAAGGCTCTGTTCGATTCTTATCTCGATTAGAAAAGAAGAAATTCTCCCGGCGTTTGTCCTTTTAGGGACGGCTATTGAAGAGACCTTCAGGTTGAGATCTTATCTTTGTGTCCTTGCGAAGGCATTTCAGTTCCCGAACAAGGCGATTCGAAAGAAGAGACCCTGGTATTCTTTTAAAAGGTAGATAAATTGTAAGCGATTGGCGACGATCAATAAAGTTCCTGTACAGCGCAGAACTCGTTTCACCGGAAGAATTCCCTGTTTTCTTTTATTTCTTTTACTCTCGCGCGATTTTATCCTTCGAATGAGCGACCTTAGGTTACGGGGTGGGTTTCGAGGCTCTGGTCATTAGTGGTGTTATTGTAGTCATTAACCTTGAATCCAAATGGGCCGAAACGATTGAATCACTCAAGTCACGGATTTTGTGCGGCGCTGGGAAGAAAAAATTGGCGACGGGTTCGAGTTCGTTTACTCGGGTCACGTGTATCATTAGTGAATTTTCCAGACAGGATAGCTATTGAAAATGAGGAGGGATTCTGTGTCGATAATCGTGAAGACGATCAGAATAGGAAATCCTTCCGGAGAGAGAGATTGAAAGAAGTCGTTGAGGACGTGACCTCGTATTACAAAAAATGAGCCGCACGGCTGCTTCTTCTGTGCTCTTAGTTTGACATCCTTTTCAAAAATGGGTTGCAGGGAACGTCTGAAAAATGAGTCGTCTTCAAATTCGTTCACTTACACAGTACAGTATACTAAACTGTAATATGAGTATAAATTTACCCCAAAAATAATAGCAAATAATGCGAGAGATGCCTTAGGAAATTCAAATGCAACCTAACGAAAATTCTCATTTTTTTCTCGAATCTTCCTTTCATTCACTTTATAATTTAATATTTTGCACAGGAAAAGGTGGAGAGTTTGACTTTTTATTGAAAATTATGATTGTGAAGAAACTTGTGACATCTGAAGACTCGGATCGTTTTAATATGAATATTCTTGCAAAGCTTCGAACAAATTTTGATCATTGAAAGCAGAGAACCATCTGAATTGAGATTTGAAAGAACAATGAAGATATCGATGGATAAACTGATTATATTCATAAAAATATTTCAAACCAGCTTCGGTTATTCATGCAAGCGCCATTTTATTTTATTTACGGCTATACTCGTACTCTTTCAAAATCTTGGAAAATCCATGAATTGCAAGGAGGGGAGACCAATTTGTTGAAGTTAAAAGTGAAATCCCCCCGTCTTAATCGAATTTGAAGATGGCTACTTGAGGGGATAACAATGAGGGTTTTGATTTTGTGCAAACAAAGACGTGCTCTAACTTTTATCTGTGCACAAATGTCATCTTGAGGGTCTACAAATTAATTTTGATTAGAAACTCTCTTACAAAGCTGAAAACAATGCCATGCACTGACAGTAGGCGAATTAGACTAAAATAACATTGATGATGGAACTGGAAAATTCCGATGTCTTTTTTTTTTCAAGTTCACCTTCAAGATAAGCTGCGCTCCTCTATTGCTCTTCTCGAAACTAAAATTCACCTTTAAAACCCTTCACGCGTTTTAAAACAATAGATATGCGTTTGCAGTAGAACTCTAACTAAAAATTATTCTTTGATGAGAAACGCTTGTTGGAAGCTGAGAAAAACGTCCAGCGTTGAAAGCAGGAGAATCCGAATCGAGGAACATGAAAACTGGGAAATTCCATTACATTCTTTTTTCGTCGAAAGTTCAAATGCAAGAATCGAGAATGGCTTTGATTCTGGGTGAAAGATTTGGGATGTGCGCAAACTTTTTTTGAACAGTACATAAACGTCATTTCGAGATTTTAAAACCTATTTTGATTAGAAACGCTCTTTCAAAACCTGGGAACAATTTCGAGCTGTGAAAGCAGGAGAATTCGATTTAAGGAATATTGACGATGGAACTGGAAAATTCTAATGTTTTTTTTTTTTCAAATTCACTTCAAAGATAACGACGTGAGGAGATAACGAGAAGGGCTTCGAGTTTCGGTGAAATTATAGAAGATTTGTGGAATTAAAAAAAAATATCTATGCAGACGTCATCTTATCGAAAGATCGTACGAATCGTGTTTCGATGAGAGCCCTCTTGGAAATCTTGTAAAAATCCGAGCAACTGCGGAATTCCAATGCCTTGTTTTCTTTTTAGTCAATTTTCAAGATATAACCATGTGAGGAGAAAAACGAGTAGAGCTTCGATTTTGGGTGAAATATTCAAGAGACGTGCGGAACCTATTCTTTAAAACTACGCAAATGTCATCTTATTATTGAGAGATCCTACAATTAAAGAGCTAATCTCTGTTATAAGCTTTCGAACCTTTTTACGCTCGTTGACACCGCACTAAGAACGGTCTTAGGCAGTCAGCGGTAGTAGTAGTAGTAGTGCCAGCCGTAGCATTAGGAAGTCTTCCCCGAAGGGTTTTTTGTGATAACAATTCCAGCGGGTCGTGATCTCGCAACCCGACTTTGTCAGTGCCTGTGTGGGGTTTCGGGTTACGTCACTTGAAATCCCTTCGAGGAAGAATGGACTCGATTGTGGAGTCGTCAGTGCACCGGGATTCCCTGTACATACAGTACGTCTCACACCACGTACGGAAATCAATCCCTTTCTTGCCTGTAAATATACTGACTCCCCGAAACAAGGGGGAATTGGATTTCGTATTTTTCAGATTTTTATTGTAATAATTCGCGTCCTTGGTGGTGGAAGGTATTTCGACAGCTTTCGCAGGGTTGATCTTGTATTGTATTGCTTGAGCGACTAACTGGTCTCCAGATTTTTATTTATTTATTTTTTTTTTTGTGTAGGCGGGTTTTTGGCGCCTACGCGGGGATTTACGAATTTTTTTTCGAGTTCTTTGGGGGCTTTTGGCGGATTGAAGCCAGGCTTTTGTCGAAATCGGAAATGGTTCTTTGTAAGTGGGTGGCGTCGGCTCATGGCGCTTGCATATTGAAGTGAGCATCATCCCCATTCAAAAAATATGAAAAAAACATTATTGTGACATTTTTAAAGCCTTGAGGAAGCGTCTGGGAGCCACTTTACAATTTCCGGACGCTCGAGGCTCGGTAGGAAAATTAAAATCCCTCACAAAATCCAGTTTACAATCGACTTTTCATGTTTTTCAATTACTGAATCCAATTCCGGCGAAAAAGCGATTGAAACTCAAGAAAAAAAAGCGACCGCAAATTGAGTATGCACCAACAGGAGCGACTATTGATTTTGCGCGTGTCATTCGTTGTCCTTGAGGAAATAATACGTTGCATCCCTTTGCCAAGTAATTTTCTAACCGGAGCACGACGTTAATTCTCTTCACGAACAGCATAAAATCTTCTGAAATACAGATTAACATCTAATTTGTTTTTGGTCAAAAGAAGAAAATGATACTTGAACGCAGTTTGCTGCAAAACTGTTTCGAGTTGAATGCTAACCTTCAAGCTGATATATTTCTTTTACGGTTCAAGGCGAGGCACCGAAAATAAGTAGCGATTGAATCACATTTTATTTCTTTTTTAAATCCCAGGCACTTTTCCAAGTGACATCACCACCACGTGCATTTTAATAGTATAATACCTGAAGAAAAGATTTGCAAACGTTTAAACGAATAAATTCGCGGAAACTGTTTTCCTGGTTACGCGTGACAATAATTTGTATCTGTTAAGAGACAGCATTCAAAATTTAATTGCTCGTTAAAGTGCGACTACATGAATCTCCGAGGATTTTAAATTTCCCAAAGACTATTCCGACTTCATGACGTTTTAGTTTTGAGTTTTGTCCCTTTAGTTGCGCGAAACTGAGACTGAAAAAAGCGGAATTACTCGTGAACTGTAAAACTTTGTGTATTATCTTAAAACGAGTAAAGAAATGTCTTGAATTTGACATTTTTTTTCAGCGTAAGCCATATTGGAGATACTACAGTTTATGAATTACCCAAAATGTTTTTTCTCAGGTCGACCGTGTATTGAATTTTGAAGGTACGTGTTTGAAAATGATTTCGTGGGTGAAAGAATTGAAATGCGAGTAATGTACTATCATCATAGGATTTTCCCTTTCGTTCATCAAGTGCTGCGTCATATTTTCTCTACTCCACCCCATGAAAGACGTTTGCTTGCATCGAAAATTGGTCTCATTTATTGAGGGCGCGGCTACGTCACAAGACTGGAACTCAAAGTCGGAGAAAATCCCATCAATTTTATTTAAAAAAAAAAGAAACTAAAAGATATCAATTTCAGCATTGAATGGAAATGTGAAATTAAGATTCGATTCTGTTGAAGCCAGCTGAGGGACGTGAGCAAAACTTTAAAGAATGGTCTCCGATTGTTTTTCCTGCGTCCGAGGCAAGAACTTTTGATGTTGGCCTCAGAAGAAAAAAGGTACTCGTCTGAATTATTGTTGGCTTATGCGTTTGACGTTGAATGAAGTTCCTCGACGGGTTTCCCATTGTGATCTCGGGCCATACTTTTTTATTTTGTGTGTGTGTGTATGCGATGATGAAGCCGTCATGGCTTTGGAAGATTTTGACTGACTCTGGATTACCATGAGAAAAGCCGCGGTTTCTAATCCCAGTAAAAAGCGAAGGAACTGGTGAAACCGTCTCTTCTGTCGTCGCGGCTTGAATAGAAACTCGTGCTCGCTGGAAAAATTAGGAAATCCTATTGTTCCGTTTAAATTTAATGAAGTCTCTTCTTCGTTTAAAAACTTTATCTCACTCCACGCGGTGGTGAATTTATTGCGAAACCTTGAATATTCATAGGGAAAACCTCAAGAAAGCCAGACGAGAAAAAAGGCGTTCGCCCCCTTTCACTCTTTTTCGCCAAGAAAATTTTGCCTAAAAAAAAAAACTAGCAAACCGTAATTGCTGTTTTTTTCACGTGGCCTTATTCACTCGAAATAAACGTAAAATGCTGCAGGCAGAATTTGTTCTTGATTGTGGGGTTGACCGGGTTTTTCCGATGATTGTCACGGGATGGAACTGGGTAATGGTCGCGGCTTTTTTTTTTTTGTTTCTGGGTCAATCGAGCACCGGTCTTAATACCTCGTGACTTCATGTTTTTGTTTACGAGTCTGATGGGAAAACGTGCGGTAATTTTCCCTGGATCACTTCATAATGAGGTTCTGTTCGATGGCCGATAATTCCTGCCTTTTAGCTTCGCCTCCTTGTCTCACGTTGTCGCTGAGTTGAGAACGGGATGCGTAACATTGCGCTTCTGAAGTTAATGAGATAGTATTTACGCTAAGTGCGGAGGAATTTGCGACTAGACTTGACGAGGAATGCCGTGAATACAGTAAAATCTCGGTACAACGAACTCCCAATTAAGGACCTGTGGAAAATCCGTTGCATTAATATTTTATGTTTCAACACATCTTAGGCCAACATTTTGTGGGAAATGCGTGATAAATTCTGTAAAGTGCTTCTACAGCAGATAATTCAAAACCGGGAATAATTTCAAAGTCGGTCTGACGCAATGCAGAGGAGCATTATTTAATGTAGTTTACTTCGCTTTATTAGTGAACCTGCCTTTTTATGCTGATGTGCTGTTTTTCATGAAATATTAAGATGAACTTAAAATATATGTGGAATAAATGGGGTATTTTAAATCAACTGATCAAATTATACGTCTTTTTTCTATCAAATAGAGGAAAACTTATTTTCATCATACTGTCTATTTGAAAGAATGGCGTACATTCTCAAATGGAGCTAACACAAATTTCCAAGTAATGTGTTGTGCATTTTTCAACGCTAAATTTTTTCTATAAAACGTATTTTGCTTCTTCGAACAGTTGGAATGCTGAAGTTCAATATTTTTAAAAACATTTTTCTGCCATTGTTCAAATAATGTCTGTGGCCCATGTGCAGAATCGAGACCAAAAATTCGTTATACTGTACTGAGGTTAAAGCCAGACTGAGGTTAAGATTAATTTCTTAAAATGATACTTCATGACATGGGGACTTTTACTGTATATTTACCTCGGAATTTTTATACTGTCTATCGCGTTTCGCAAAAAGCCATTATTTGTGACTTATTCTCGAGGAATGTTCTGCACTTTGCAGAGTGTTGTGAACCAATAGGGTTCAAATGAAAGAAAACGAATTTCGAAAAGGAAATAATGAATACCGGTATCTGATGCCCTGATTTTCAAAATTCAGAGCAGATGTTCTCGATGCGATCCTGAATATTTTAGGGCCGCCGACTTACTTTGTGATTACTTCCTTTTTTCCTGGTGGAGAAACGAAAGGTCTTACTTTGACATAAGTTGCGGCGAAGACCTAGAATAAAATGAGTTCGTCAGTCGTCTGAAAGTTATTTGGTGGAAGACCGGAAGTCGACCTGCGGGGATCAATTCACAACTCTACCCTGACTTTCTCTGCGGAACCAAGCAGTCGAACTGGAAATGAACCCTGAGGGCATATGATTACACTGCTTCCATTAAGTAAAAATAAAAATAAAGTAATGAACAAAAGGAAATTTTCCGTTCGTGCTTGCCACCGACGACAGAAACTAGGTCGGTTTGAAATTTTCGGCCGGATGACTTTTTCCCACCTGGGACTTGTTTCGTTGGTGTCGGGGTTCCTGGTGCTGGTTGGAGCTGCGGTTTTTTTCTTTCTGATGTGTGGTTCACTGTGAGACATGATTCGAACCTATTATATTTCATTCATATATGGTAAGAAAAAAAATAATAATGCAGGCGGGTTTCTTTGGCACATTTATGGCTTTCCGAGCTGAAATGTTGATCCCTGGTTTTTTTCGCAGCTTTTGAGGCTTCCAACGGGTGGAAGCTATTGATTTTCCAGTTCTGCCTCGGATTTTTACGTGAAATCCACCAGATTTCACTGCTGATCCTTTTCTTTCGAACGATCCACACACGGAAGTTTGTACCGATGATTCCGGTTAAGTGGATAACCTCGCAGCGAATTTGAGTTTATTATAATATTTGGAATACATATACTGTACATATACAGTACATCATTCTTTTTTATTGACTCCATGACTAAGAAGATTAGGATTATATAAAAAAAAGTCATCTACAAAAAAGTTTAAGCACATTGTACATGGAATCAAATCAAATGGAATATAATTATCTTGAATTGTCCACACGCCGTTTTGTTTATAAGTAAATTTAACTACGTTTTTTTCTGCAAAATGATTTTGTTCGAAAAAATTACAGTTCATGAATTTAAAAAAAATCCCTGCTGGTACAAGCGTGATTTCAAAAATGCCAACTCCGGATTTTTTCAAATCAAGAAACCTCCTGAATTGAAATCATTGCTAGAAAGTTGCTCATCACATTTACAGTTTTTGATTCATCGCTTGATGAATTGTGGATTCAACCAAAATTTAGGTTTTCTGCATTGATGGATTCCTGTTAAACGTAATTTGTGTAAACCTCCATCAAAATAATAGGCAATTAATTAGAACAATTATTACGAGACTTATCTTTTCCAGTGAGGAATGGTACGGATTTCGAGGGGAGAATTTTCTTCAGAAAGTGTGTGCGTCCGTTGTCAAAAATTATTATTATTTTTTGTGTGTGTTTAAATTGCAAACATGACCGTGATGGATGAGCAGAGAATTGGATGGCTGATGAGGGAAAGTTTGTTGACCGAACTGCTTGGGTTCCCTCTGATGATAGGCTGAGTAGTTCTTTGATTGACCTGACAAGTCACCCAGATTTGCGTTGAAGACGTTGTCCACTTTTACTCAACCGTGGCGCATCACTTATTTGGGTGTCGCGTAGCTCGGGCGTGTTTTAACGCGATTAGGGACAGCAAATGGCGTAAACCATTCACCGAGTTTCACCCAGTTTCGCACAAGCGGGTTAATCCACGGATTAACGGTTAGCGCAATAATCGAAGCATTTATCAACTCCATCATTATTATTTTTAGTTCGTATATTTCCTTACGAAGTGGTTGAGAATGTACTGGTCACGGATTTTCTTTTTTTTGTGGGAAAAAAGTGTTTTCGAGTAGGACGTGTTTTTCGCGTTTTTAAACGAGGTTTTCATTCGCGTGAGAATTATTTTAGGTACAGGTGAACTACATTTTTTTTTGCTCGATATTTTCCGGGAATTTTGCAAAAAAAATCAACTGCGGGTGGGATCGAAGGTAAATTGCCGGATTCACGCGCGATTATTGACCGCATTTTCCCAAAATTTTCTCAGGAATTTCTGTTACCCGACATATACAAGATGGGCCGCAGTTCAAAAGACTCTGCGGTCCGTAGTAAACAAACGATCAATTGAAATGAATAAAGTCTACAGACGTTGAAACAGGTCGAAATTAAATTATGTCACCGTCAAAGCACGGAAAAAATGTTCAAACGATTTTTTTGGGTTCTCATTTTCAAGTCTAGCTTAAAATTTCACCGACGCATTAAAATTATTGTTTTATATATTTTCGTAATTTTCTTACTGAATTTTTCTATTTTTCTCACGCCAGAAATCAGTTTGACCTTCCCAGCACATGAGACGTATGATTTCGTAGATACAGGTATTCGATATGATTATGATTTTTTAAAATATTTTCGTAATCATAAAAGTGGTAGAGGTTATTTTGACGAGAATTTTCATGATGCATTTATGTTGAACTGCGATTCGGAAACTGATAAAAAGCTACTTGACATCCGCATTATCAAGACTATACCCACTCTACCTCAAGGTTTCTAGTGACAAGAATTCTGAAAGAAATTACAAACACTATTCCGCCTTGTGTGCTTGAGAATGCGATCGGAATTCCTGGCGAACTTACGAGAGCCGTTCATGACTTAATCTCGGTGAATTTTTGGTGGGGTTAAGAGACCCAATGGGATGCTAATCAAGCTCATTAGGCGGATCCTGTTTCCTTCTCGAAATATTGAACCTTGAGAAATCTCAGTAAAAGGATTCCGTGATTTTCGATGACTCCTGGGTTGATCCCAACTTTAGTGCAGATGGAATCCGAAGGGGTCTCTCGAAAATCTCGCGAATCGTGGTTGGATGTAACATGTCTTATCGTTTTTCAGAAATTCGCGATGACATTTTAAAATAAATTTTTAAAAAGTTTTTAGATCGACATGCTGGGAATCTAGTTTTTGAGTCAAATGTTTTTTTTTCGCATATGGGTCTGCTTCGTATTTCATAATTTTTCATGAATTAGCGTTGATGCCTTCAGTCACAGGAAACCTCTCTGAAATTTCAAAAAACTTTCACGAAAAAATCTAAAAGTTTTAGGACGATGGACAAATTTAGAACCTCGTTAACTGAATGTATTGTGCAAAATTGATGAGTTTTGCCTGCCAGTGATTAAAATGATACGGTTATATTTTCCATTGACCCGGAAGCTAGAAGTTGCTTCCACATCAGCCACACAATTGTTGCTGATGTGGAACTGAAGTTTTTCAATTCAGAGTTAAAATTGTTCGACAAAAAAATACAAGCTTGAGATTTAACCCAAAAACATGGTTAGGAATTTAATTTGAGGAATCCCAGGAAGTGTGAGATTTATCGGATTCAACTCAGGTTTGGGGAAGTAATTTTTCACTGGTTAATTTGATTGTAGTCACAATGCTCACACTTCAACAGTTTTTAGTCGAATATGGCAGTGTGAAGATGAGATTAACTTTTATAGATCTCCTGTGCCACCTTCAACAGGTTTTTTGGTTCGACAGTCGCTTGACCATCTGTAGTAATATCAGAGTTCGATTGTTGATTAATTAAGTCTGACATGCATTCACAGATTTTCATTTCTCCCGGATTCCCAAAAGACTGAAGGGGGAATTGATGAAAGGTCAGACATTTTTGATACGTAGTTCTCTGAAAAAAAAACCAATACAATAACATCTCATTACAACAAATACAATGTACCAGAATTATTTTGTATAACAAACTTTTCTCAGGTCCCAGCAGAAAGCCAATAAAAACTTGTGGTAAATTTCCCAATTCCAGTAAAGAAAATTTTTGAGGAATTTTTAATGGATTCTCCAGGTAGAAATTTCCTGACAGGCAGTCATAGTCTGAAATTTCTGATCCCAAATGTGACTGACTAATTCTGTCAGCTTAGATGGAATCTGTGATCAATGAAAAACTTGCTTCCAAGTGGTTGCACACATCATCCTCCCAAAAAGAAAATATTGTTGCAATTGGTGGAGTGAATGATTGAAGCTCTTTTTCCCCCAGAAAATCACTCACTTCTTCAAAAAATAAGTAAAAATCTTTTGAACGACAGAAAAGCAAGATCTAATTGATTATAGGCAGGTCTGATGAGAAAAATGTTTCCAGTGATTTAAAAAAATCTTGTTGCAAAAATGATTCAGTGCTAAAAACGTTTCTGAAGTTCCCAAACGTTTAAAAAAATGAAACTTCACTGTAATTTGAAATCAACTGAATGTGACGGAAGCAGTATTTTTGAGTAATCCCTGGAACCATCAAAGGAACTGCTTCCGCTGAATGAATTTTCAATTGTTCCAGGGTCATATCGGAATCCATTTTTCTGGATTCCTTAAAATTTTTTTCCGCTGAGATTTCACTGCAATTTGAAATCAACTGAATGTGACGGAAGCAATACTTTTGAGAAATCCCTGGACCCATCGGAGGAACTGCTTCCACTGAAGGAATTTTCATTTGTTCCTTTTTCTTCGTAATCCATTTTTCTGGATTCCCCAAAGTTTTTTTTTTCGCCGAGATTTCCATGCAATTTGAAATTAACAAAATGTGATGGAAGCAATACTTTTGAGAAATCCCTGGACCCATCGAAGGAACTCCTTCCACGAAAGGAATCTTCATATGCTCCCGGGTCTTCGGGATCCATTTTTCTGGGTTCCCTGAAGTTTTTTTTTTTTTCGCTGAGATTTCACTGCAATTTGAAATAGTGACGGAAGCAATACTGTTGAGACATCCCCGGACCCATCGGAGGAACTGCTTCCACTGAGGGAATTTTCATTTGTTTCCCTGGTCTTCGGAATCCATGTAAAATTCCTGTAGTCACCCTCTCTTCCTATCCCTATACATGCTGGAAAAGCCACTGCGTGCAAGTGACTGATCAGTCATGCAGCACGTAGTGTATTATGCAGTACAGTATGTGTTTTTATCTTGCCTCAGCCGCTGCTGCTTTGGCAGGAGCACAAGAGGCAGCTGGAAATGCGCTGCTTGTGTCGTTGGGTCATGCTTCACTTTTATTGTGTTATACGATCGTGTCTCCATGAAACACTAAACGGGTTTTCGCTTTCAGTTCGACATATCCTCAATAACATGGGTCGAGGATATGACGCAATGGCGTGACGATCTCTTTGAGGCCGGCGCTTGTCGGCATCAATCATGGTTTGCCTGGCGATTGTTTGCTTTTTTTCTGACGGCCCCGGGTCTGAGAAAGAAAGCGAGAATCTTCCATCCTCATTTTATTTTATTTTTTGTTTGATGCTGTATTTGCGCAAAATATATGAGACGATTGATTTTTTCATAAATATATTTCAGTATAATGATCACAACAGTTATTAAGGACCGCATAGGACTATTACAAAAATACCTCTCGGCGATTTTTTTTTTGCAAACATGCAGACAAACGATTTCAGGTGCAATATTATCGCGAATAAAGTGGCCTATACTGTATTCCAAAAGGAACCGGAAGATTAAGCAAAAATATTGCGTGCTAAAAACTGGAAGATAACAAGGTTGCTTTGATGCCGTTACCCTCGTCATAATGAATGCCTCGAGTATCAAAAAATCCATATGAAAGAATTTCTACCTGAGGAAACAGTGACTTGCATAACGATTTTATTTAGGTTCCAAAATTTCTTTTTATACAAATCAAGAATATCATGTCTATGATATTCAGGAATACAGTATTATTTGTTATGAATTAAGAAAAAGTCACGCAAAAAATAAAAAATAAACCGGTGATGGTCCAATGAGACACTTGAAATCATGCAAAATTTCTGGATTTCGCTTGAAGTATTGCATATGCGGCAATTATGGGGTGAATATAAGAAAATATACAAATACAGTATCTGGATTAGTTTCTGTGACTTTTCTTCGCATTTTTGAACATGAAAATCTTCTTCTTTCAATCTTCCGTATTATGCATGGACATTTTAAAAAACTACTTCAAAGTAAAAAAAAAAAATTGCACTTTAATTTGAGATATTTATTTGTCTTAAAGCATGCTGGAAATTCTTGTTATTAGCAATGGGTGGAAAATTGCACACATTTTAAAACTAAAATTTCTTCCCAAATGAAATGAATTTCCAGGAGTGACGGTAACCTTATATTTTTCTTCATTAAAATAAGTCTTGAAACAATATCCTGCCAAGTCACGGTAGAGAGAAATTATCAGGAAAATGATGACAGATGCTTTTTCGCATTTGCACTTTAAATTGCCATCTTTTCTGGAAACGTTTTTTGTTCTAATGATTTCTCAGAAGTCACATGTATTTTCTCGTTTACAAAACATCTTCATTGAATATGGATAGAATATTTTTTTAGGTGAATTGGTTACTCATTTTGTACAAAATATCGTTCCAAGAGCAAGTTCATTTATTTATTTCGTGCAAACAAGGCAGTTTTCCTTGAGTTGCGTGTTGTTTGCTGCTTCTGATGCAAACCTCCAGCAAAATAAACATCGTCCTCATCCTCCCGGAAAACTGATATTTAAAAATGCAAATTTGTCCCACCGATGGGCACAGGGGCAGTGGAGAAATGCACGTTTTCTGGTGGCTGAAAAAGAAAAAGATTTGAAATTTGAGAAAGCTATATAGTTATTCGCCTGGTTCTGAAATGACCGCATCATGCTGCTCATCGCCGACTTTTCAAGTACGGCTCCTAGTTTCTTTCTAGTGATGTCAATATCACTGTTGTACCCAAGCTTTTTGTGCGTGTTGAGAAGATGAGGAACTGTTTGTATTGACTGAGCCAACACGCGAAGCTTCTCCTTATCCAAGAGGTCGTGGGTACTATACTTTCAGAAGGGAAAGTCCGAAGGGAAAAAATTTGACGTCTGCCTTCTAATGAGGACGTCGATACGCGCTTGCGGGCAAAGAGCAAATGTTTTGTTCGCTTTCCATCAGCACATATTTATTTATTTTTTCATACGAAAAATCTCTGAAGATATCGATAGAAGATAGTGGAGAGATTGGCGTTGAGAATCGCGGAACGCCGCCAAAGTGGCCCAAGTTTCCTTGATGAACTTTTTGTTTGAAAAAATAGCCAATGATGTGATCTTCACACAATTGCGTAATTCAACCTGAGGTTGATATACCGTTGGTCTGAATGCAGGGGGGAGGGAATTTCAAACTAAAAAAAAATATTACGAGGAACTTGCCACTTCATCGCTACCGTTTGCTTCTGGATTGCGAAAGAAGAGCACCTTTTCTTTGGCTCAATAAACGCGCCTCATCATCATCATCATCACCCCCGCCGAGTGTTTTTTTTTTTTTTTTTGGGGGGGGGATCGAAGAAGAGCAAAGGGGATGAATAGTGTTCTCATCAGCAGGTGGGCCCGGGATTATTCGACTACCTTTTTTTTTTTCTTTCTTTCTTTAAATTTCAATAATAAGAATCTTGTTCCTTTTCGGCAACTGAACCCTGGGAAGGAGAGAGAGAGATAATAAAACAAGGGAGCTTCGATCGCCGGGGTTTGGGAACGGAAACTTGCGAGCACAATCGGAAGGTGGATGCGGGTGATCGGACAGCTCATCAACGCGGCGTGTAAGAGTGAGATAGAAATCGATCGCTTTGATTGGACACTTGGAGAGGAAAACGAAACACTGCATGTGTGAGCTGTTGGGAGATGGTATCTTTCTTCCTTTTCTTTTTTGTTGTTGAGTGACTGCACGCTATTGCGTTCAATTGAAATATTAATGTTGCTATACTGTATATTCATTTATACATTACGTTACAAAATCACCATGCAATATGGTGTAGTGCGGAAAAAGTACGTGTTTTCCGAAATCTTGGAAAATTTTTACGAGACTACTTCAACTGCTTACAAGCGGGGTTATTATATTCCCTTAATTTGTTCATGTCCTCTTAAATTTTGAAGATTTTTATTTCTTTCCACGTACCAAGGAGTGCGTGCAAAAAAAAAAAACTAAGCACACTGTATTAATGGAGTATCACGCACCCTCAAGAAAGGCATCACCTGAAATTTTCAGCCTAAGATTTGGATAAAAATGTATCCCCAAGCGAGACACACACGCCTCACTTTCAGAGACTGAAAAAATGAAATATTTCAAAAATATTGTGCATAAGAACTGAAATTTAGACTTGAATTGCAGTCAATTTAAAAATTAATTTCTTAACCATTTTCGAGCATTTTTTTTAAATTATGTGTGGAAATTGGTTGAAGATTCCCAATTCCCCTGTTTGAATCGTTCCACAAAAGCGTCAAATATATATTTCCTATATTATACCTGCCTATGCCGCCCAATTCTTTTTTTTTCATCTTCTTAATTTTGAAAAAAGGTGCATGTTTGCTGATTATAGTACTTTTGCTGAAGCTTTATGAATGTTTTAGTGGAAGATCAAATTTCAAACACGTGTTTCTGGATAGTAGGTCTTGACGGAGAAAAAACCTACTATAAGAATTCAAGAGTAGAGCAATATCTCTTAAACTACTGGCTCTTACAAAGCGGAGTTGTACACTTGTTCATTCATGATTTTACACTCTTCAACTACTTGCTCATTCAACATTTTCTCTTGCAAAACTTTTTCATTCATTATTTATTGTACGAATTTTCGTTCTACAGCATAAATATTTGCTCTCCTGAGTTCTGCTCCATTAAAATTTGCTCTATAAGTAACTCTCCACCTACTCTATTTTCTTTAAAAAGAAAAACCTGACGTTCAATTACTTGCTCTTGAACTGCTTGAAATTTCAAGACCTTCTCTTTTGACACTTTGTTTTAGGAGACTCACGCAGCAGGTTATAGACATGCTCGTGTTGAACTTTCTTCTGTGAGACTCCATCTTTTGTCGTTGATTTTTGATCGCTTGTTTGTGGCATTTTCAATTTTCCACTTCGCTGAAAAGCTTCTTTTGAAAGAGAAAAATTTTCTGACTTTGAGATAGCCGTGAAATGCGTTTCAACTCACCCTCGGCTGTTGAAGGTAGCAGCAACAGGTGCGACTCTAGCTCCTCGTTACGGTTATCAAACATGGGGTGACGGGAAAAATAGGACCTTTGAAGCACGCCTCAGGGCATCGACAAACCGTTGATGAACCCTGATGATCTTCTTCCAGGAATTCAATCGAATGATTTTCTTGCTTTACAAACTCCGCGGAGCAATTCATTATTCTGGTCTGAACTCCGCCGCGGGAAAATTAACTTCACTGACCCGGAAAGCAGGAAAAATCTGGGTTTTATATACAATATACGCTCTGGAAGGATGAATCTTTTCGCGATATTCATAGACCCGTGTTGTAGAAAGAGAGAGAGAGAGAAAAAAAGCCAGTTTTTTCTTTTCGGTTTATGTTGCATGCAGCGCGTTTTGCTGGTCTTGACCCCGCTGTGCGGAAAATGAGAACACCCTGGAGTTCGTTGTTGATGGCCGGGATGAATATCTTTGTCGGCGGATGTATAGAGCATATTGATTATGCGTACTGGTAGCGAGGAAAAGATTCAAATGCAGTAGACGAATGGCTTCTTTCCGAGCCCGATGTTTTCTAGATTAAGTTCTGCATAAGTCCAAACATTCTTCGCCCACCGTTGGACATTATAGCTGACTTATGTTTCAAATGATGGTTGTTCAAGTTGGATGCGACTTTATATATATATATATATGACAGTCCATGATGTTCTGAGGCTCTGTGATTTTTTTTTTCGGAATAAAGATAACTGTTTGAATGTATTGAATGATAAGGGAATATTTTTTGATTATAGCAAGAATTCTCCACCCATGTCCATAGACACTGAAAATTTTTCTGGCCAGGTGAACAAATATACATTTTTATGGGTGAAACCGCCTGAATTTTATCGTGTGACGAAAGTCAAAATATGACTGACGAGGTTTAAGAAACATCCTTATTATGATTAAATTATATAAGCTCGTTCAGACAAAAATCAATGGATTTTCAACTGGTGGTATCCAGCACTGAACCATTGATGCACTTGAGAGAGTTGAGACACATTTTAGAAGACATCGGAAAAGTGATGAAGTTAAAAACTTGAATCCGAGATTCCATCAGCATGTCAACCATTTTCCAGCGTTGAATAAAATACCTGTTGAATTCTTTGTTTTTTCTTCGTCTGAAAAACACATTATGGAAACATCTTCAAGAATGCTGATTATTGCGAAATCAGATTTAAATAGCGAACAAAAAGATAAAAGTTTCGCATTTTCATTCATGGGTTTGTTTCTTGTTTGGAGCTCATTTTTCGAGTTGTACCGAACCAGCTGAAACCATGCAAATGAGTATTGTAGCTAAGATATGTAAATAACTGGAAATCTGAATATTTAAACATGGGATATCACGAATGATCAAGGAACCTTTGCTGGAAAAATGAGTCTTTTTCTCGACCAATGTTCAGAATTGATCATGAAACCCTGTTTCCCAGCATAGAAAAAAACTTGTGTAGTAGTAGTAGTAGTATTTTTTTACAGAAAATTGTTCCAGCGAAATCCGTGAAAAATCAGACTGAAATTTTTTTGTCGAAGGCCGCGTCAGAAAATAATGACAAAAGCAGTAGTTTAGACCGGAATCCTATTAAAAATTTCCCCGATCTTGACATAATCCGGCGGCTGGAGTAATTAAAACTTCCTGGGGCTGCCCTGAACTGTATTATACTGTACATCAGTGTAGGAGAAAATGGAAACATGATTCGAAGTTTCTTTCTGTGTGAGGCGGGAGGAGACGAGCCGTTGATGCCTCATCGTAACCCCATCAGCAGCAGGGATTTAATGAAGAGCGAACCCGTACTTCGTGACCCGGGAATCTCTTCATTATCGAAAGAAGGCCAGGTGCGTTTTGCATCGATAATCGGGAGAGAACAATTGCCTTCGGGCCACCTGACAGTTTGATCACTGTGCTCACACTTTGTTGCATGCATGCCAAAGCGTCTGCACCTTGACGTTTTATTTTCTTCCCGGTTCTCCTTTTGTTTCATCCTTCAAAGTTCAAACGCCCGCCCCCCCATCCACACTATTTTGGAAGCAACAAAGAAGATCCAGAAGGAAAATAAAATTGAAACCAAGTTTATTTCCAGGGAGTTGGAAAATATGATTCTGAGCTGATGCCTGTATGTAATTGCTGAATTGATTACGTCATTCATTCAATACGTACATTTCAGCGTGAAAATTGCTTTATGAGAACTCTACTTTCAAAAAACTGTAAAATGAATAATCTTGCACCCTTCTTGTCATTCTGTGAGTCTTTATTTTTTATCGAGGAACATTTCGAGCATAGCATTATTGAAAAATATTAAAATGCTGAACAATAGCCTCTTGATCATCGGGAAACGGCGGACTTCAAATTATTTCGGGAAAGTTTGTTGAGAATTATAAATTCGGTAAAGATCACCGTACGGTTTCTGAAATGTTCTTTGGTCTAATGGCCAAATATTATTACAGTATTTTGAACAGCCGAAGTTTGCATTCCAAAATTTCAAGCTGATGTTACCTCTCATTCAAGACACCATAATCTCTCAATTTTTCAAAATCAGCTCATCAGAGCGCCTTATTCAACCTCTTAACACGAAATAAGCTCAAAGTGACGTAAAACATGCACTAAACATGAATTACATCCAAGTGTAGTGTATTACAGTTCAGGCGACATCTATGTTATGAAAGGAAAATCTCGGAGTCACGGACGTATGAGAGTGAAAGTTGACGGGACCCATTTATATGCAGGGTTCTTGGTTTAAATACACTTCTTAAGTTCTCATGCTGATTATTTAATCCAGCGAGTTTTCCGAGAGCTCCAAAATAGCCTCGTTCAAGTATTGAATGCCTCCGGGGAAACGATTTACCTCGTACATCTGAAATGATCGTCAACTTTCATTTATGGCAGTATATAGGCTTTGTGTCACACGGCGGGACGAAAAAATAAAAAAAAACTTTTCGAAATTTT
Organism: Notodromas monacha; assembly: GCA_905338405.1. Classification (NCBI taxonomy): domain Eukaryota; kingdom Metazoa; phylum Arthropoda; class Ostracoda; order Podocopida; family Cyprididae; genus Notodromas; species Notodromas monacha. The sequence continues at coordinate 60,024 of CAJPEX010000792.1, forward strand.
ACGAAACAGAATGAAGGGGCTGATGGGGGTCGCGTGATTTCGGCTCATTTTTCAGAACTCGTTTCCAAGAGTCGCGACGAGGAATTTGCATGCATTTCCGTCTGGGTTTCCCACCCCCGAGGTTGCTTCTGGAGCGATTCCGGGGCTGCTTATAGAAATTATCCCCAGGGGATCGTGTTTTTTGGTACCAGTACATATTTACGTGCAGGATGTGGATCGCGGTCAATGACGGAGATGCACGAGTCGCCGAGGGTTCGCATTGTTTCCCATTCGAAACATCACGCGAAAAAAAGCCGAATGGCAATTACATGTTTTGTTTTTTTCCTGTAGTAGCGAAGAAAGTTGCGGTTTGGTTCCGAATTAGTCGCATTACTCAGGAATGCTTCCTTTCTAAAAAAAAAAAACTTGAAAGGATGAACTAATCTAATCGAGTTTCACTTTCATTTTTGTTGTTGCATGAAAATCAATAAGATTGTTTGATCCGCTAGACAAAACGCAACTTCAACACGCATTAATGCACATGTAAACCGAAATGGAATTTAATCCCTAGTTATTTAGTATATCAACAGTTTCAGCAGTTAATGACATTTTGAACTTTCGCAGCGTTTTATTTTAAAATAGCATCCTTCAATGGAATCCCCGTGCGTCTAAATATTTTCGTCAAAATGCTACTAAATTTAGGACTTTTTGGTTCAATTTATAAAAATTTTTGCTTCGAAGATCGCGTGGATTGTATGTGATAAATTACTTCGCATATTTATCGAATACAATTCAATGTTAGAGGCAAAAATTGCCCAAAAAACAAAATCCCCCAGGCAAGGGCACCGTTAGCCTGGGGAATGTTACTACTTACCTTACCAAATTCCCTTCACTGCGAATTGAACCACTTCCCCCGTAAGGATCCCCCCAGCCTCAGATTTTTAGCGGGCTATAACGGAACTTCGTATCTGTCCCTTTTTAAGGGTGGGCTGGGAGTTGTTTTTTGGGTCAGTGAAGGGAATTTGGTAAGGTAAGTAGTAACATTCCCCAGGCTAACGGTGCCCTTGCCTGGGGGATTTTGTTANAATTATTTCGGGAAAGTTTGTTGAGAATTATAAATTCGGTAAAGATCACCGTACGGTTTCTGAAATGTTCTTTGGTCTAATGGCCAAATATTATTACAGTATTTTGAACAGCCGAAGTTTGCATTCCAAAATTTCAAGCTGATGTTACCTCTCATTCAAGACACCATAATCTCTCAATTTTTCAAAATCAGCTCATCAGAGCGCCTTATTCAACCTCTTAACACGAAATAAGCTCAAAGTGACGTAAAACATGCACTAAACATGAATTCCATCCATGCGTAGTGTATTACAGTTCAGGCGACATCTATGTTATGAAAGGAAAATCTCGGAGTCACGGACGTTGGGAGTGAAAGTTTACGGGACCCATTTATATGCAGGGTTCTTGGTTTAAATACACTTTTTTCAAGTTCTCATGCTGATTATTTAAACCAGCGAGTTTTCCGAGAGATCCGAAATAGCCTCGTTCAAGTATTGAATGCCTCGGGGTAAACGATTTACCTCGTTCATCTGAAATGATCGTCAACTTTCATTTATGGCAGTATATAGGCTTTGTGTCACACGGCGGGACGAAAAAATAAAAAAAAACTTTTCGAAATTTTACGAAACACAATGAAGGGGCTGATGGGGGTCGCGTGATTTCGGCTCATTTTTCAGAACTCGTTTCCAAGAGTCGCGACGAGGAATTTGCATGCATTTCCGTCTGGGTTTCCCACCCCCGAGGTTGCTTCTGGAGCGATTCCGGGGCTGCTTATAGAAATTATCCCCAGGGGATCGTGTTTTTTGGTACCAGTACATATTTACGTGCAGGATGTGGATCGCGGTCAATGACGGAGATGCACGAGTCGCCGAGGGTTCGCATTGTTTCCCATTCGAAACATCACGCGAAAAAAAGCCGAATGGCAATTACATGTTTTGTTTTTTTCCTGTAGTAGCGAAGAAAGTTGCGGTTTGGTTCCGAATTAGTCGCATTACTCAGGAATGCTTCCTTTCTAAACGAAAAACAACTTGAAAGGATGAACTAATCTAATCGAGTTTCACTTTCATTTTTGTTGTTGCATGAAAATCAATAAGATTGTTAGATTTGCAAGACAAATCGCAAGTTTAACACGCATTAATGCACATGTAAACCGAAATGGAATTTAATCCCAAGTTATGTAGTATATCAACAGTTTCATCAGATGATAGTGGCCTTTTAAACTTTCGCAGCGTTTTATTTTAAAATAGCATCTAAATTTAGGACTTTTAGGTTCAATTTATAAAAATTTTTGCTTCGAAGATCGCGTGGATTGTATGTGATAAATTACTTCGCATATTCATAGAATACAATTCAATGTTACGAGGCAAAAATTGCCCAAAAAACTGCTTAAGATCGTGTAAATACGAATTTTAAACCCTTTTTCTTTCCCACTACATTAATTCTTGAAATTTCACTTGCCACAATTTCTTCTCCTTGGAAACCAGCCGCTCGAGACTCGAGCGAAGATAATTTCGGACCAAATTTGCATTTTGCTGGATGCAAATTCCAATCGATATTTTTGTACGTGTATATTGTAAGAACCTGGGACAAACTGGTACGGGATTAATTTGCATTTAGTGTTCGGACATATCCTGAAATAGCTAAAAATGGCCATTAGTTTTCGACAATTTTGAAGCTGAAGTACACTACCTGTAACAACAAATGGTAATGGAAGATAATGATTCGTTCCCTGTCCAAAGAATGCTCAATTATTCGCTTTCTTCGAAAAAGATGATCTAAAATATGTATACTAATCGCTGGTTGTCTTTCCTGAAAGCACGAAAACATATTTTTTTTTCTAAAAAGGGGAATTCAACCATGTATTTTTGAATTTTGTTCGTATCGATTGAATATTTGCAATTTAGCTTTTCCCGGAACAGGAAGTTCTCTTGTAAGGTTGTAACTAATAAGTCAAAACGGGATTTTTAGTTCGAGTGTTTTTCAAGGCGAGAAAAATAGCTATAGCGAAAATATCCCGTTCGCACTCATCTGAATCCCCTTGAACCTGTGAAATTCGTACTTCACAGCATTGGCAAACAAGCTCTCCTAAATGTTTTCTGCGAATTTCGTTTTTTTCCGGAGCAAACAATATTTTCCCTTGAAAATCGGGTACTTATCTTCTCGAATCTCACCAGTTCCTTTGTCTTGTTTGCTGAACCTGTCTCGATTTTCTGGGTGTTGATTTTTCCCCCCAAGTTGAATGAGCAGATGAAGAGTTCTTCCATCTTTTGCTTTTGTTCCACATGGTCTCATTATTAGGCCTCTGGGCATACGATTAAATTTGTTGCGAGATGCACTTACCTTTTTTCCGTACTTCAGTGAACCGTGGAGCGTTTTTATCCAACCAACGACTGGGAAGAATCATGTTTTTACGATCTTGTTCTCTTATTCATAGTCGAGCAAAAAATCAACAGAAAATTAAGGCTGTTTTACCAGCAATGAGCTCCTGAATTGTGTACGACCCTCATCTTTGCCTCATTGGAAGGTCCGATGAAAAGAAGATCTTGAATGAACTTTAAATGCTACTTAATGACATCTTTTGTTCGTCGCGGCCGGAATTCCGAGGAGTCATTTTACACGGTCCAATGATCGCAGATTGAACCTTTTCGGAATGGGTCGCTGTCGGGTCTTCATCCTGGTTCATTGAAGGCATATGTAGCTTTTAATCGCCACACGGAATATTTAACCTAGCAAAGCGAGGAAACTTGGCTTGCAAAACAGGTCACATCTGGTTGGCGTTATCGCAGTCTTCTCTGCCATTAATCTATAACGAACAAGTCACGTGACACACTTTATGTTTTCGGGTAAGGTTCCTCAATTCACGCTATGGTAAGGTGCTGTTATTTAATTTTTGTTTAAAAAAACGCTGGATCGGATGAAATGGATAATTCAATATATTATCGGATCATGGAATATTTCTTCCCACAACACTTCAATACGAATGAACAAATGTGCAGAATATTAATAAGAAAGGAAAATATGCGCAAGAACTACAACTTATAGGATAAACAAAAACAAGGCAAAAACACCAGAGAGAACCTTAGACTTATGCTTAGGCTGAATTAGACCTGATGGCAAAACTCAAATTTGCCAAATTATATAAACTACCAGTCTAGACTGGAAATATTAGATGAGGAAAATGACATGTTTCTGCAAAATGTGAGAGAATAGAAATGATTTTTTTTCTCACCCTAAAAAATGTAAGCATGATGTGACCTAATGATTAGGTTGTGTCCTTTCATCATGTTTATAATACCTTGCCTGTGTAGTGTACTGAAAACATTATGCCCAGAAACTGCTAAGTTGCCATTTTTGCTTGACCCTATATTGCACATTCACCTGTGTCTGGTTCCTCACCTTTCAGCCAATCACATTTTACTTATATTTCTGCGTCCTGGTCATTCCCTGTCTGTATTTAAAAATCCGTAAAAGGGATGTCGAAAAATCTTTTTGGCACTCATTGTCTGTGTTCTTTTTTTGCCTGTTTGAGTTGCTCAGGAATATACGCACTTAACTTGTCCAGTATTAACCCCAGTCAGTTTTTTTTTTTGATTAACCCCAGCCATAAGAATTAAAAAATCTCAAAAAGATTGTCTTGTTTTAGCTTGAAGTGAATTAAGAAATAATACAGTACAGAGGTGTTCAGAAAATTTTTGTTTATTTCCTCTGTAGTTGACTTAGGGTAACAATGTTTTTTCTGCTTTGAAACTTGCAATCACTAAAAATACAAATTGCTTGGCCTCTCACAATGTGGGTCGGTAGAAACAGTTTATTTTAAGGAAAAGTTTGAGAAAATATCTTCATACTTCAAAGAACACATTTTCCATTCACACAAAAAAAAAAAAAGTGAGTTTGGGTTTGAAATTTTTAAGGACAATTCTCAGCAAGTGTTGAGATAATACCAGAGGAAGGAAATGAAGTCTTCGGTGAAGAAGGTGTCTTTTTTTTTTTTTTTTGCATGAAGAACCTTTTTGCCTTGTATAAGATTTTGCCCATGTTTGGGTAAACGGAGCATTTGGGTTTCGTCATCTCCTTTCGGGGCGACCTTTTTTCAGTCGAGGATCGTTGGCGTTGTTTAGGACCGGTTTCCAGGTGTCTTTGCCTGCTGCTACGTGATCTTGAACTTGCGGGTTCCTTTTTTTTCTGGACTGTTGGCGGGGTTTCTGGTTTTTTTTTCTCTTCAATTTTTATCCTGGGTTGCTCCTGACACGGATCGTCGGGCCCCTTTTTGGGTTCGAGACACGCGGAAGTTCCGATGAGGCGAACAAGTGTCCTGTTCACAGATCATGTGTTCCTGCCCCCCCCCCCCTCCCCTGAAAGGTAGGGTTGTTTCCTGGACGAAATGCCGAAGATTCCTCGGGGTTCGAGTGTTTCTGAATAAATTATTCTCGCAGCATTCCGTTGCACGAGAAATTAATCCTGGGTTCCAGACATGGCCCGAGTGGAAAACTGATGGATGAGTGCACCTGAATTTGCGTAGTCTGAAAACAAATTGCTTTTTCATGGTCATGAAGAAATTGATTCAGAAACTGGCGTCGGAATGCTGACACAGGATTGAGAAAGGTTCCTGTTTCGGTATCGTACTTGCATTTAATTATTTTTTTTTTTTCGGAAATGACTCGTCGTGTGTTACTACGTGCATTTTTTTGGCGAATAAGGAAATCGTGCGCGTCATGTCCTTCAGCACGTCAACGTGTGCCAATGAACTCAACTCCAGCAAAAAAAAAAATCCAGCTCGTATTTCAAAGAAGTTAAGAAGGTCATAAAGAATATATATGCGTGCCATTTCCCAAAGTCTGTCGGATAAACATGATAAAGTGCTTCCTCTATGCGTGGGTATTGTCGGAAATTCTTGAATTACGAGTATCGATCCCAATATTATTTGATTGTTCAAATCCTATTTTAGCACACTTCCGTGTAATTTTGGCGGGTCCATTATTAGTTGAAGGTATCTTCATGCCTTCTTCAAGTTCATGGAACTGGTTTTCACGCTGTTCACAAGTTTATTTTCCACCTTTTTAGATAGCTGGCAGCAAACAATTTCCGAGTAAAAACAATTGGCACCACTTTTTCAACTTCTTTAGCAGAAATTCATTTTTTCTTTCAGTTATGCCTAATTCGAAACACTATTGAAGAAAATCTTGCGAACCTTTTTTTTTCTTAATACAATGCTTGAAATCGCTCCGTTGATGCTGAATTTCAAGACATACTGGTTACCACTTCAGTTAGAACTTGTTCAGAAAAATATCGTTTTGAATCGGCTAGAAATTTTAAAAATTTTCCCGCGAATTCTTGGATGGGAGACGCGAGCATAGATTTATGTTTGTTCCACATTTCGGGTTTGGTACCACGCAAATCTTTGTCAGATGACTGCTAATAAATTTTGAGACTTCAAGGACGTTCGAAAAAAAACTCCTGCGAGGTTCCTGTGATTTTTGAATAAAGCAACAAGAATGTCAGAAGTAAAATATAATGCCCCTTCAACGCCTTCAAGACGGAATCTTCGAAAAAAAAAATGAATGTAGTTCTTTTGTTTCCGAATTGCCACTATAGGGTAGTGCTGGTTGAACCCGTTTGTGTCCATTTAGAAGCAGTGCAGGAAAGAGCTTTTGCCTCGGGGCAACATCACCACAACCACATCCCTTCAACAAGGAACACTTCTGATGGGCCTCCGAACTGATGGGGGGGAACCCGAAGGTTCGTGCTACTGCAACTTCGGGTTCCTCGTTCAGATAAGCATATAAAGAAGGGCGCTTAAAGCTGGAAGCCCTCTGTGAGATATCCCGGTAATTACCTCCTTCGAATCGCGCCGGATTTATATTAGCCGCCTCTAAATGTGGTGCATTGAAGAAAAGAGGCGTCCCTTTTTACGACGGCGGCCAGAGCTAAAAGCAACTGCACACACGGAAATGCTACCCGAGCCTCGATGGTAACCCGTTCAACCGGATCACCTCAGTGTTGTCGAAAATCCCTTTGATGACGCAAGTTCTGCTGTGAAACAATGAAAAAGAAAATATTGAACAATGCAGAATCATTATTTAAATAGCTGGCAGGATTACTCAATATTTTTGACATGAAGAGTGCTTTTTGCGAGCAATATTAGTTGGGAGAGTTTTTATTGTGTTGCAATGAAGCCTCTTGGACTTGTAAAATATGTTGTAGTGGAGAGAATGCAATAAAAAAAATAAAACTTGGCAATGGTTTTTGCTCCTCCCAATTTTTTTTTTTCAATTAAAAATCAGTCTTCACACAACCTTCAATGTGAAGAATCACCATTCTTTTTTATTCATTTTTTATGTTCACCCATTTTATATCTGTGTTTGGATTTGGATTTATGCACAAATTTCTTCACTCATGTAGTGTTTTCAGTGTGCCTTGTGAATTGTATTGTTTCTTTGCCATCATATTACACAACACACCATTGTTGAAAATCTTGGAACATATATTCAAGGTTGCCCCTTGATATACGTTTATGACCGCAAACCAAATGATTGCATCAAATTAAACAATTTTTTGCAAAAAAACTGACAGTGAACAGCTTTCATGCTTCAAAATACAGACAGAACTTCATGTTAATTCCTTGCATAACTTACTTTTCCACTTAGAAATGTGTCCAGGTTTCTTTTCAGTACTGCATTTGTCTTTACTATCCACAGATCCCTTTGTAAAGTAAATGATGAATTCTTTGGGGTCCGCGGAGCCCATGTCCATCACACTGAAAATTATTTTCTTGTGAATAGATGTCACTTGTAGACACGCTGGGGGTTTTATTGACCGCTGGAGTCATGTTTACCAACTTTCATCTGGTTTTTTGGTAGTATTTTCCACTGTAAATTCATAATTTTTAATTCCATATCGCTATAGCTTGATTTAAATGAGTTCCAAGTTGTATTGAAAAGAATTGCAAAAAATATTCATGGAAAATGTTGGCATTTGTCTGCTTGCAGTGGAATTATGATTTTGCTATTTTTTAGAACCCGAGAACAAAGCTCAAATCCTGGTTGAATGTCACCTTGAACTTATGGAATGTCTTTGATGGGTTTAAAAAAAAGAGCCTGAAGTGGTTTCATCTAATGTGGACATGGCATTGAAAATAAAGGTTGGGACATCTCATCTCATCAGCGATCACTTGTAGATAAAATGACTGAATCTTCAACATTACCTGGACGGTGTAAAGAATGAGGATTCGAGACCCGTGCTAGAAAAGAAAAAAAACATGTTGTCCTGGAATTTCTTTTTGTCTTTCGAGTTTCGAGACGACGAATGGGTACTTGCTTTGGTCCATGTGAATCCGCGTAAGGAAAGCTACAAAGAAGCTTTTGCTCAATAAACCCCGTGAAGTTGTTGTCTTGAACTTGGGACTGGTCTTGGGTTCGGATTCCTTCGTGTCTGAGACTTGAGAGAGTTGAACGAACCTTTTTCCAGCGTGGAGAGAAGCTTGAAATTCTCGCTTTGGGTCCCAATTAGCCGCCGAATAATTCCGACGCCGTTTGGATTCCATATGCATTTTTTCAGCCCTACGAAGGTCGATTTTATTGTTGAAGTAGCCTTGACAGTCTGATGAACATGGGTTTGTTGTCGCGAGGAATGCCTTTTTAAAATTTGTTTTTTTCCTTTTGGAACGAATTTTGGGTGTTTTGACGCGGATTTTTTTCCCAAGGAATTATTATAAAAATGCGATGCGGAAGAAATACAGGTTTTCGGTGTATTGCACACCCATGAATCACTTACGCATGAAAATATACGCTGTAAATGTGGTAAGTTCACATTCTTGTGGAAGAGGATGGATGTGTTTTGGGGAGTGGTTTTAGACGGGTGCAGGAGAAAATTCGGTGGAATAAAAAATCCCGCGGCCCGAAAATCACCCAAAAATTCCCGCAGGAACGAAACTTATCGAAAATTAACACGAACTAAAATTAGATCATTGCTTCAGAAAACCCGTCTTCAATGACTACAACACGTAACCTAAATTATTGAAAACTCTAAATGCAGTTTCGTAGTGATATTTCATTTCGTCTAATTTCAGTTTGAAATACGGGCTTTAAACTCCGCATAATCCTCCAGTTCAATTTTATTTATGAAGAAATTGAGAAAATTGAAATTTCAATTCTATAACTCCGCAAGATTTCCACCCAAAGGCAATTGAAGAATAAATGCACTGATTTTATTGTTTCAATCTTGTCTTGCCATTTGATCCACTTCTCCATCCCAGACACACATACAAAATTTTTGTAGTACCCGAGATTTTCGTTCCTGCGGGATTTTCAGACGCCACGACATTTTTAGACCTACGGGATTATCGGCCTTTCGGGATTTTCGGGCCGCGAGATTTTTTTCTCCCATGGGATTTTTTCATGGAGCCGTTTTATATATACGGTGCTCAGTTGGGACCAAAAAATGGCTGGCTTGTGAAGGGCAAGCAAACAGATTATGATTTATCAAGAGATTCCGTCGGAATTGACTCGAGATTAAACTGAAGGTACAACGAAATTTTCCTGCACCGAAATCACGAACACACGATTTTGAAAAGATTGGGCATTTTTGGTTCATCGGCATCCGTCTTTAATTGGTACTTTTTACTCAAGATTTTGTTTTTCGAAAATTGGTAACAACTGCCTGAGAAATCATAAATCCATTTTTTATGCTTAGGAGATGGGTTTACTTTAAACTCCGTATTTTCCCCGGTTCAATCTTATTTATTAAGAAATTGAGAAAGTCTCAGGAAATAATCAAATTGATCATATCTGCCTGAATACGTCGATCTTTCTAAATTCATATGAAATGATGAGACTCTCAAAAATACCAGAACTTTTCAACTAGCTTTCATCTATTTTTGAAAAATCTTTCGTGTATTTCAAGAACGATGTCAGATACAGTACATGAATTCAGGATTTGTTTTGAGCCTTCTCGCTTCAGAAAATGCTGAATATTTTCGACTGACGAAACTTTCAAAAATACGCTTATCGTCATTGTTTTTGAGTCTCGTCTTCTTTCCAATCAAAGATGGAATAAAGTCTCGTGTTCTCTCAATTTCTTACTAAGTCGTTGTGTCGGATCATGTTTTCCCTTAAGCGTGAATGGATATACAGTATATTTAATTAGCAAAAATTACAGAAAAATGTCCCCAAAGAATTCAATCGAAAACATTTTCTCAACTTCAAAATTAAGCTAAATGTTTTATGAATCATGGTACATTTCTTTTCAAGCTTTGTGACTGCAAAAGCACGATTCTTTCTAGAGATATCGAATTTTTTAAAAATAAATTTTTCCATTTCGAATACCGATTGAAATCGTGCGCATGTGCTGGGGGGCCTCACTGTACATGAAAAATGATGCTCTTGTCTGTCTATTCATGTTTTCGACTAGTACAGTGATTTAAAATGTTCTTCTTCGTGCTTATTTTCCTCAGTTATGTTGTGAAACGGGTGCACCATTATGGAGACGGCGAAGAACCGTTTTCGAATCTACATAAACGGCTGTCCCATGCCCGACAGCCCCGGGGAAAACAGAGCCAGGACAGCATCCGTGGTCGACATCGACGGATTGTCGAGCTCTAGTGACGACGGCAGCTTCTGCAGAACCAGTTCCATTCGTCGACAAGAAGAAGAAGAAGAAGAAGAGGAAGAAGATGTGGAGGAGGAAGAGGAAGAAGAAGAAGATGCTCGTGCCCCACTCATAAATGATCATCGTCGCGGTTCCCCGAGCCACAGAAGCCAAGACTCTGGGTTCTCCGACTCTGGGGAATCCAACTGTGGACAGTCCTTACCTCCGAACCCCGGCAGTAGTAGTAGTACCATCAGCAGTGGCATTAACAATAGTGCAGGAATTGCTGTCGGTCGGAATGCGACGACGACGACGACGACGCCGATGTCGTTGTCGGGGCCGACGAGTTTGGGCAGCGCGTTTCGACGCAAAGCGAGCCGCGTGTTTTATGCTAGCGAGGAGAAACTGGATGAACAGGACTGGCCCAGGCCTGGGGCGAATGTGTGGTATTCTTCGACTTGCAGTCGGGTCGAGTTTAACGAAGCGAGGCTGTGTTCGACTGCTGATGCTGTTCGACACCCGCCTGTTGTCAGGTCAGTTTGTGTTGTCAGGTCATCCTTGTTTTTTTCTTTCTTTTCCTTTAGTCATTCGAGTCCGCATCTGGAGCCTTGTTATATATTCTAAGTCTTTGGGCGGCGGAAATAATTTCTGGAGCACTTGGAAAGTCGTGACACGTTTTCTCTTTTCAAGTACTGGGGCAGTGAAATCTCGTTACAACGAACGTCCACGGAACTGAAAAGAAATCGTTTTAACGAGATTCAACGATCTTTAAATCACGTAGGATTCAAATTTTCTGCGAAACTGTTGATGAATAACACCTTTAACTGTACTTTAAAGTACGTCCACAACATATGTGTAGAATTGCCCACATTTTCATCTTTATTTTGATGAAGTAGAAGAGAAAATTCAGACCTTCTCTTTCTTAAATTTTAAATTCGATCTTGCTGAATTATTAGCTGAAACAAACAGGAAATGCACATGAGAATATCATTTATTCATAAACACCAGTTTGCTGTTCACTGAAATAAAATAATATTTTTCCAGAAACACTTTTCTTTAAAACAATTCGCGTAACATAAATTCTGAAAGGAAATTAAATAAATTTCGATTTGGGCTTCATAATTCCTGCAATGCTGAATTTTTGCACAAAAAGATGAGCGACAACATATTTTGAAGGTTTTTCAATTAGGCACTGGTTGGGGAATTTTCCATATTACGCCTAACTAAAATTTCTCTTGGCCCATGCACAGATAATCAAGGCGAAAATTCGTTATACTGAGATTTTGGAAGAAAATTAGTTTGGTTTTTGCAAAATTTTATTACATCGTCCCAAAAAGAAGTATTCATTGTATCGGAATTTGAATGTTTTGAGTTTGAGGTTCACAGCATTTCAACGTCCATTTTTATTCTGTATTGTTTGAACGTTGTGCTGAAAAATTAATACGGAAATGTTTTTAAAATTATCGAACCCTAAAATGAACCCTTTCTAGTACTGTATATCTATTTTTTCCTGGCGCACTAAAAAATTATAACGTATCCTGGGTTTCATGACTTTTGCATTCAATTCACGTCACAGTGTACTCAAAAGTGTACCGAATACAGTATTCTATAAAAATTACCAAGAACCCTGAACGTACTACTAAAAAGTTTTACTTTTTAAAATATAATTCTCGTTACTACTTTAAAATTATAATTTTCCTTCCCGGACTATTGGAACAACTCTTCATATTTGACACTTATTAACCAAGCAAATGCCTTTAAAAGCGAAAATCCAATGCTGATTCGAGTTCATGATCGCATTCTTTGCGAAGAAACTAACTTCCTACGAAATTGCGAACGCTTTAGGAAGGTTTTAAAATATTCTATTGATTCAGTGAAAATATTTTTGGAAAAATGTGTTTCTCATTTAGAATGAAAGTCTACTCAGAAAAGAAATTTTGCGCTCCAGAGAAACTCGAATGAAATGGAACTTGGATCCACTCTGCATCTCGCTAAGAACAAAACAAATGACGACTGCTAGTGACATCTACCCGTTAATGCAATGATCACGCACCGTAAAGGACAAATAAAAAAATCATTCTGCGGAATAAATAATTGCCAATTTTTAAAGTTTCTTACAGTTTTTAACCTGCCCATATACTTCGTTCGAGATTTTCAATTTTCTTCACTTTCAATGGACGAGAAGAATTTAAAAATTATATATAGGTAATTTTATTGAAAATTATTCATAGCTGCTTCTAAAACAGCGGATCTTCACAGCTGTGAATGCTGAGAAGCTAATTTTTTGGATGTGAGCGTATTCTGACCCTAGTTGCAGTACCTCCATATCTTCCTGAAAATCTTCCCAATATGAAAAAGAAATCATGACAATTTCAATTTCTGCAATCTTTTGCTTCAGATTCGGAAAAACCAAGAGTGTACCAAGCCTAGAGGACTCCTCGACATCAGGAACTTCAAGTTCCGGTCCTAGCTCCCAATTTACCCTCAGCAACATCCGGAGAACCCTGTTCGGCTCCAAGTCAAGCCACGACCTCAATAACACGGGTTCCCCGAAACCCGCAACCTTACCCAGTTCCTGCAAAACCGCTTCCCCCGTCCAAAAGGGAATCCTGAAGAAGCAACAACGTGACGACAACTTCCGTCGATCCTCGCCGTCGACGTGTCGATCCCCGGCGTCGTTCACTTGCTGGTCAACTGCCGTATTGGCGAAAGAAGTGCCAAATTGGAGGGTCGGGGTCGGCGATGACCCTTTTGCTGGGCCTCGGTCCCTAGTGACGACGTTTTCATCGTCATCGTCGACGTCGTCGTCGTCATCATCGTCCTGGGATGACAACGGGAAAGTGAATGTTCATCCGGAATTTTCTGCGGCCACTTTGCCAAGGCCTGGACATCGCAAAAAGCCGCATTTTTCATTTCTTGGAGAACACCCCGCTTTGACAAACAGGTCAGTTTGCTTTCAATTCAAACACTGGACGGTATTTTAGTTTTCTGTATTCTTAAATGTTCGAGCTTGAATAACAGGCACCAACGATTTTTGAACAGATTATTTTACCTCACAAATTTTTCGTGAATTCAATTTTCTTTGATATTGAAAAAAATCAAGTTGTGTGTTGTCTTAGTTATTGCAAATTTTATTGAATGTGACAAATTTGAGATGTTGGGCATTATTTTAACCCAAAAGTGTTTAATGCAGATACGGTAAAGTGGAACAAATGAAACCCAGAACACAGACAATCAGCCAGTTCGCAGCCAAGAGCATATATTCAAAGTTCCTAATTTTGTTTTTTCAAAATGCGTTATTGTGTAATTTGATGGCAAAGAAATAACGCACTTCACAAGAAAAATCGAAAAACACGCAAATGAAAACAAATTTCTGCGAAAGTCCAAATCCAAGCACAGTTTTAAGATCTGTAAAGATGAAGAAAGAATAAAAAAAATAATAATGGTTATCTCAGCAATGAAGATTGTGTGAAGACTGCTTTTCAATCAAAATAAAAGCTTGAAGAGTATGAAAAACCTTCACTTTCATTCTCTCCTCAACATTTAATACTGAACACATTTTTCTCAGAAATTAAACGCAGTATTCAATTTATTTGCAATCAAGAATTGTTCATGCGCTGGGTCAGAACAATCATATTTCGAGGTGTGCAATTTAAGTACAGTAGTAATAATAATGAACCAAGATCGGTCTAGCAAATAATGTTCCAACACTGTATTTATTACCAACGCGTGTTTTACGCCACGGGAAAAAATGTTCAAGCTTGCTCTATTCGTACCTGATAAATCATGACTACCCAGAATAGGTAAAAGCAATGCGATAGAAAGTTATATTTTTTCTTTAAAATAAAAATAATGATTCCACGGACGCTATTTTTCACTGGCATATGCAGCTTCACTCGCACTTTCACGCATGCATTAAATCTTCGTTTGGGAGAAGAACGTTCAAAAATGAATAAGAAAAAAAAACGAGAAGAGGAAGAACTCCGGTGAATTTTTCCTTCTCTTCCCCTCGAGCACGTGGGCGGTAACGGAAAACAGTTTTCGAACGTGAATCCGTTCAAAATGCAATAAGCTTCAAAAGAGGCTCACGAAAGTTCCGGGAATATTTTTATGTATGCATTTGAATAAGTACCTGCTGGAGCAGAAGGAAGCATTTTCAGTTACCTTACACGTATATTCAATTTTCTTTTGAAAATTTAAATTTAAATTTGTTTAAAATTCAAGTCACCAGAAAATCTAACGTCGAACCCGATTTCCGCCTTCATCACCGAAAGTGGGAGTGAGTGACCCGAACGGATAATTTGTTGAGGCAACTATAATTGAGGATAATATTTTCGTAATCACAAAAATTTTCGATTGAAAACTTTGGGAAGACCTTTGTCCGACGGAAATTGCCGCCGGCAATGAGATGGACACCGAGGAAAGATAATGAATCGCCGGGAAGGTGATTAATTAGCCTTTTTCTATGGCTAGTTTCGTGGTACTGGTGTTCGTTCATGGCTTCGAGTAACAATTCTTGCTCGCCTTCGTTTTCTAAAACGCTCAAAAATACTCTTTTTTGTCAAGCTTCATGTGCAAGTCCTCCCAGCAATTTTCTCACATTGATCCAGCAGCAGTTGTGTTCAAGGATGATGGATCCGAGTTCTTGGCGTCAGTTTTGAATTCTATTTCCAGGCACTGATTAAAATAACTATTATGCTTCGCAATTGTTACCTGAAGCTATTTTTAGATGGCATTGGGGATCTATGTACACGTTTTAGACTCAAATTTGAAAGGCTTTTTCATTGATTGCTATTTTAATCCGGGTGACCTGATGTCTCATCTGTTGTATATTTATTGGATTGTATCACACAGATTTGCTGACTGTCAATAATCAATATTTTGCCAAAGCCAATTCTGTTGTATGCTGGCGTATCCTTGGTCAAAATCACTGAACGTATTTTAGAATTTAATGTCTTTGTACGTTCTCTTGTGGCGAAAACTGCGCATGATTCATTCAAAAATAGTTAATATTTATACAGCAGATCAATCAATTGAGCCTATACATATTTTTATAGTGCTAACAGTATGGCAATTTTCTCAGCTACGTAAATAAGAAAATGTCTGATTTTTTGTGTTCCAAATAAAAAAAAAAAACGTGAAATTCCGAGAAGTTGGATTCGGGAACAAGGAATATTGATTGGAAATACCACATAATCCAACCATTGGATTTTTACTAGTTTTTAATTTTTGTCATAATAGCCATGTTTTCACAATTCTCATGAGTGTAATTTTGCCAATTAGAAATGTATTACCTGCCATATTACGAGGGAAATACTATATTGATTTGGACTTACTGGGAGTTCGGGATTCCTTTAGCCTTTTTATATTTTTTGTCGGTTTGATTACGTAAATCAACGAGATATTTGTTAAATTGCTAAAAAAAATTGAAATAATAAAATTTTGTTTGTGTGCAAAATTGCGCCTTGAGGCGTAAACCGTATGCGTGTAGGATTTTGCGTCGAGGGAAGTGTTGGGCTAACGGACGGGGTTTCTTCTCGAGACGAGGATTAATTGAGACTGCGGGAAGAACAGTCAATTTATGCTCCATTTCCCAGGAGACGCTAATTATGCATCCACGGTGGTCCACGGGGGCAGCAATTACACTTCTGCGAAGATGCGGGGGTTCTGGAACATGAAACAATTCCTGTGGCAGCCAGTAAAAATCACGACCGGGTGGGACGCGATTTATAACCCACTCCTTGCGTTTTACTGGTTTTTGCTGTTTTTTGTTGTTGTTGTTGTTGAAACGAGGTATTTCGTAGTTTTGTTTCAACTTCTCATCCCTTTTTATTTTATTTCTTCGTCTTCTGAGGTTTGGAAGCGGTCAAAGGTGAGTCGCTTTATGGCGACACGGCGCAACGATTTTTTGCCGCTAAAAACGTGTTTGCATAAGAGCCATTCATCAAACTCGGGGTTCGAGAGACATTGCTGGGGTATTTTCTTTAAACGTCTGGACTTCGTTCAAGTTGTAACCAAATCCGGAAATTATGCAAGCAAAAAAAAAAAATCCGGCTCTAACTGCAGAGGACATTCAACTTTTGTATTTTATAGCTAGGTGATCGCCGATTCCACACAGTCTGAAAAGCATGAAAATAAAAAAGATGGCTTATTTTTCTCCAAGTTTTCCCGTTTTGACATTTTTGAACATTAGATATCTTGGTATTCGACTATGCACTTGACCAAAATTGGGAAGCATTGGATATTTCCCAAGTGTATTTTCACTTGAATTGCTTTTCTGCGAAGAGGAGAAGTCGATTTTTTCCTGAGTTTGTATCGCTCACTGAGAGAACATACGAGTATTTCTGAAGTCGAAGTTTTTTGAGTAAGCCGATTAAATTAAATGGGTTAAAATAATTACGGCGATTTAGCATGATAAATATTCTGGACATATCCGATCCTTGTGATTGTTGTCGCAACTTCAATGATTTTCTAGTTTTACTTCACAATGTTCCGCATTGTTTTTGTTCCCGAAAAAATTGCACGGAATATCTGAGATGAGACCTGAAACTATATATTCAAGAAAGAGGCCAAAAGAATGGTTGTAATATGTGGTATTATTTAGTCATCATCACGTGGACGAAAAAAGATCGAGTCAGATAATGACGAAAATTCTCCTCGGGAAAGCGACAGCACTCAAAATTTCTCTCAAAGTGATTTTCTGACGTTTTTGAGGATTAAATCAGTGTTGGAATTATTTTAGGCAAAGCCCGTGTAATCTTGTGAGTAATCCCGTCTTTCATAGACGAAATTTAATTACTACGTTAAGCGTGAACGTGTAAAATGCCGCTTGTGTTTTTCTTTTTGCAACTATAGCTCCTCGAAATTAGCGGCTACCTCTTTTGTTTCTCCGAAATATCAAAAATTTTATCTCGGGACTTTTAACGAAGCAAATTTCTGGGAAAATGCTGCGAATTGCGAGTAGAATTTCACAACCTTTGTTTCAGCTCAAAGTGTTGAAGATTGGTTATTTTTTTTCATCATTCATTTGAGAGCAGTTTTGCTGAAGTTCCAGATGCTGGGTTACGTTTGCTCACCTTGGGGTTGCGGAACGACGCGAATCCTGACGCAAGGAAGACCCTTGGGGCGCGTGGGTGGGTTTCGCGGCGTGGGTGTCGAGGTGTAGTCGCTTCTTCCTCTTCAGCATCTTTCTAGTTTTTTTATTCTTATTATTTTCGTTAACATATATTTTAAGTCTCTGAACTCCAAGAGAAACCCCCGTGGCTTTTCTGAATATCTTTTTTTGTTTTTGGTGTTTTTGTTTTTTTCCCTCTGCGCATCTCGGCGACCTTTGTGTAGCACACGCCGGGGTCTTTCGCGGAATTAATCAGCCTGCGGATTGATTATGCGGACGAAACGCGTTGGGTTCGCGTCGGAAGATGTTCAGAGATATCCTTGACTTTCCCGAGGGGTGTGAAAAAGGAAGAATTACCTGCTGCAATCCGACCCGGGTTGCGTTGCAAAATAAATTCTTTGCCGAGACGCTGTCATTGGTTCTCCAGCTAACCCGGTGCGAGAGACTATGAGCGGTTACACAAATACCGGTTCAGTTTTTTTCCGGCGTATTTATTTTTTTTTAAGCTTCAATCCTTCTTTTTAGAGTTGATGTAGAATGGGAAATATTGCAGGCATAATTTCCACGAATACTTATTAAAATTGGTTGGCTTATTTGAATTTGTTCCATTGTGTGAGAGGGAAAATCTGGGTCCGTTTTTCAAATTTCTATCGAAGAAAATGAGAACGCTGTCCGAGACTCTGAATTCAAGAAATTGTTGTATGTGGTCATGCATAAAGTTCTCGTAATGCTCTCCATCGAAATTTAATATTATTTGACGTTCAAATTTTATTCATCTATTGATATTGATAACTTTCTTTGGAAAAAAACCATAAAATTTCTTTGAAAACTGACCTTGGCAAATTTATTCCGAGATCATTTGCCTTGAAAATGTATTTCAATGTATTGAGGTTTTCTGGCCTATTTTAAAAATTTGCATCGCTCTATTTCGCTCGAAGAGAATTGAAGAATGGCGGAATTTATTTTTTAAACACCAATTGTTGGTCTTTGAAAACTATAAATTCAAGCTAAATCCTAGATTGCGTGTGGCTACCACGAAGTTCTCCGTTGAAATTTCAATTTGTACCAGAAATCCAATAAAATAAGATCTCGTTTCAGTAAAGCTTTCGGGACCGGGAAAAACGCTTCGCTATCGTATCGAGATGAATTCGTCATGAACATTGTTGCTTTCGGGAAGGAACCTGAAGAACGAATTCGTTGCAAGCAATAATTCGTTATAAAGAGATTTTTCTCTTGATTGTTGATCCTTTTGACCCGATTGGTGTGGCTTGGATCATCGTCTCGCACTGACTTGGTTTCACCGATCTGTAATATTAAGTAAGAAAACTTGTAGTTTGAAGGTCGGAGGCTCGAATATCTGATTAAGGTGTTCTAAAAAATGGATGCTGTTTGAAAATTTATGGCGTTACCGAGTAGTTAATGCGTGAAGAAAAGGGTTAGAAGACATAGTAGCCACATCACTCTATGATATAATTTCCCCCCAGCACCAGAAAGTGAACTCGTGAAACACGGTTTTGAGCTGCTGACTTTTTGAAGCATCACAGCGCATCCGGTTTTTTTTCTTTATTGTTGCTACCGGTGTTCCTTAATGATGATTACCGCGAAATTTCTCTGATGCGTATATAGTTCATAGTACAGTATATACAAGTTGTAGGACGCCGAAAGGAAATTTCACTGACATGGGAGAATTTCCTGCCACTTCTTCCCCTCTACACGTCGTGAAAATGGTGGTACATTGGGGGGGATGAGAAAAACAATGCGATGATGAGGACTTGTTCGGCACAGCCTTAATGCACAGCGGAGATTCGGCCCATTAGTATGAAATATGCTCTGAAATGAGGAACCTCAGGGTCGTTACGAGACCACCTCTCACTCGATACGCTGCATACTCGGTGTTCGTATGATGTGCCGGGGAAGAGGAAAAATCGGTGTTGCGACCTGAGCGTGGGACACGGGCCAGATTTCCCGCTGGGCATCGGATTGCCGGCGTGAAGGCCGCGGGTTTTGATAATACACCGAGCCATTAAATCCTCGGGTTTATTCTTTGATATTCATCGCATGCCTTCGCTCCTCTGGAGCAGAATCATTCATCGCGTGTTGTGTCATGATGATGCCAGCCCAGTCTCGTGTGTGTATATATATATATATACTGTATGCTGTACTGTATGACTGTATATAAGAGGTGCGGTGAACCACGAATTCCCGAAAAAATCTTCCCGTTCCTCCCAGCCTTTTTTTTCATCTCTATTATGAATATTTTTCAGGGGTTACATTCCAGTACAGTAAAACGAATTCCTCTTTTGATAAAGCTGAAATTTTAGGATTTACGGTTTTTTTAAATCGATAAATTTGTGGACCCAAATGACTTGAATCGCGAAGTCTCACCATAATACAAAAAGAGCCATTAAGGTGGTTACTCAGGAGTGTAATTTCTGGGAATGGCGAAAAATGTGCTGTTCCTCATTTTATGCGGAACTTGCCATTTCTTCAGAGTAGATTCATTCATCGCTTCTTGTGTCATGACTCCATCCTAGTCTCGTGTATATATATATATATATATGCAGTACTGTATTTTATGTAGGGGCGGTGAACTACGGAGTCTCGTAAAATCTTTTCCCGTTCTTCCCAGACTATTTTTTAATAGGAATATTTTTTTTAGGGGTTGAATTCAGTAATTCCAGTGTAGACAATAAAACGAATCCCTCATTCGAAGAAGTAAAACTTTCAGGACTTGATGAAGAAATTTCTTTGAGAAACGGGACTATACATCCGATGAGCTGAGTGGAATCACGAAG
>CAJPEX010000793.1:7997-80525 GCA_905338405.1 Notodromas monacha
TTTTTTTTTTTCCTGTGCCTCAAATTGTATCGAAAGACTAATAGGAGATATTTTTCTAACTCGAAAAAGAGAAAAGTGATTCATTTTGAAAAAGAAAAAAATAATTATACAAGGGTTGTCCCAATTAGACGCGACCAGTGATATTTTTTTTTAGTAGCAGTGATTGTAAAAACAAAATCTTGACACAGTCAAGGATGTTCAAAGGTTTTTTATTTTATTTTTAAAGGTTTTCAATTTATTGTGATGATAATAATGGAAAACTTTCCAGTTGCAGCCAGGATACTCCACTCATGTCACAGAGTGTAAAAAATTTGTCTGGCTAACTAAATTTTTAACTTTTTTCTTGTTTTATCCATGATCTTTTCTAGATTTTGATGATGCTTGAAGAACAACAACAAACTGCTTTTTTTTTTTTAGCTATAATATAGCATGACAAATTTAAAGCACCCTACAGCTGTGACATGGGTGCTGGAGAACTCTGGCTGTTATTTTGAGAGTTTTTGCTTATCATCATGCAGTCAATTGAAAAACTCTTTTTTAAGCCTAACCAAAATCTCAGGATCTATAAGAACATCATTGGCTATGTCATGGTTCATTTTTTACTTTTACCATCACACCCATTTGTCCAAAAGTATTAGAGGTCGTGTTCAACTGGGACAACCCTTGTATGTGTGTATACCCCGGGACAATCGAAACTCGCGAACTTAATGCTGCACAGCCTCGGTTAACGGACTTTATTTTGTTCAGATTAAGGGAATGAGTTTGAGTGCAAAAATGTCTGCTGCTGACCGTGTCATAAAATTTCTTTGGAATAATTAATTTGTGCCTTTCATACAAGCTTTTAAATGCTGTATTTTGATTGTGCCGAACATTGTTTCATGAAGTATGTTTTTCTGAATGATTTTTTTGTTAATTCGTTCTTTTAATTTTTCATTCTTTGAATATGTGATGTGAAATTAAATGTGAGACATATTAAAATTAGGGCTGTGAAATTTCAAATTATCTCCGGGTCTCATTAGATCATATTTAATTTGAAAATGAGTCTTAGTTGTACATAAGAGGAACTTTCCTTCAAGTTGTCTCACTGCTGACTTAGGCCTAAAATAACAATAAAACCAACCATAAATTAAGTAAATTCAATGCAGTGAAGAATTTAGAAGCTCTAAAAAAATGTAGGTTGGCAACCAAAAATAGCATTACATTTTTTTCAAAAAAGAGAGTAGGTTTTTGTCTTCCTTTGTATGTTATTTTTATGGGATATTCAAATATAATTTTAACATTTTAAGGTATTTTTCTAAATTCATCTAATGTTGAAGCGTCCATTGCTTATTCATATCTTATTGCTGGAGTTTAGGCTGAAAATTGAAATGGAATCGAGAAATGTGGTCTTAATTTCTCTATCCGCAAAACTTTCAAGTTTTTGTGCATTTAATTTTCGTTTTCCTTTTTTTTTTTGCAGGATATTCATCGTACCTCTCTTTCATCCTCGCATTCCTTGTCGTCCAATTCCTCCGTCTCTCCTCGTCGTATAGTTTATTTACGTATTTAATTACTCATATAAGTGATTTTTAAGTGCTGGGTCTCCAGCCCCTGAACCAGGGTTGTGCGGACGTCTGGAATAGGTTTTGGTTTTTTATTTGTTACCCTGCTCGGAAAAAAAGGGTGTGGTTTCAGAAATTTCTACACAAATAGGACATAAGTGTGAGGCTGAAGAATTATGGTGTCCCGATTGACATATTTGCTGCTGTTTGTTCAGTATTATGCATCATCCTCGTCATTGGCACTTCCTCAAGCCGGGGAAAGGGCAAATCGAGTTGCTTATTATGGTGAGTGTAGCTTGATTTTTCACACTGTGCTTATTTTAGATGGAAATTTGATGCTGGGCTTTAGGCAGAGCCAACATTTGAAGAAGAATTTATAGGCAAGAACTCTACTTACAAGAGTTTTATTTCACAACAATCCCCAAGATGGGAGGGAAACCTTCAGATTTCACAGCTAAAAATGGTCTGATGCTTTCCACAAAAATATTCATCCTTTTTATACTCAGATGTGGAGAAAATTGTTTGGAACAGATTTTAGTTCTGAAGTGAGAGTGGAGGTTTTAGCTTTAACCCTTGTGCGGCAAAGTTGGACTATTTTCGCGAAATTTTGTGGCACCTCAGGGAGGTTTGGAAAAAAATGATAACAGGTGGTCAAGGGCAAAGTCGGAAAAATCCCGATGCTTTTTTCTCTGAACACAGAAAAATTTTGCCGGCAAAAAAAAAATTTATCAGTTGGGCTACCAGCTTTTTTTGGACTAGTCCCAACTTTGCCTCAGCCCACCTGGAAGGGTTTTGGTGACCTTCCAAAAAGTGAAAATTCAGGAGGATACGAAAATAATCGGACTCCGTCCCGCTATGGGAAAGAACCCTCCACCGTCCAAGGGTTAAATCTCTTTTGAAATAAATCATTAGGCAACAATCAGCCGGGCTGCAGCTGGGGCGGTGCTTCACACCCTAGTGTAAGGTTGGTATATTTGAAATAGAAACACAATGTGTTGATAGCAGCAGTTCCATAGTTTTGACAATGCAGTAGTCTTTTGCATGAGATTGACCCAGAGCAACTGATGATGTTACATGCAATCAATCTGGTATTTAAACCTTTTCCTTTTGCAAAATTTTGTCCATGAACAAAATAATCCCTTCTTCAGGATTTCCCCAAGAATCCAAACTCTTGTGGGAACTCAAGGTCAAACTTGGTCCCATGGAATTCCAGATGTATTCAGACATTACTGTCAGTGGCGTCATTCTAATCTGTCCAGGATTCTGTTAACCCTTGGGCGGCAAAGTTGGACTATTTTTACAAAATTTTGTTGCACCTCAGGGAAGAAAATAAAAAAAGGACAACAGGGATTTGAGGACATAGTTGGGGAAAATCCCAATGTTTTTTTGTTTTGCACAGAAAAATTTTGAGGGAAAAACAATTCTATGCTAACCAACGGGCATTTCTTGGATTAATCCCAACTTTGCCTCGGCCCACCTGGAAGGTCTTTTCTGACTTTCAGAAGACTTAAAATGCCCCAGCATACAAAAATAATCGAATTTTGACCTGGGATGGGAAATAACCCTCCTCCATCCAAGGGTTAACTATTTTCTAATTTCTAAGAAAAAGCATTGGTAAAATAAAACCTTGCAATTCTAAGAAAACCAGTCATAAAACCAGTAGGTCCCCACTGCCTCCAGGGGTGAGCAGACCATGCACTAAAATAAAGACTCCTTTCCCTTTCCTTATTTCCTGTCTAATAATAAAAGGAAAACAGGCAGCAAACCCAGCTTTAAAAGCTCTAAAATAATTCAAGAATCTNTGTCCCGATTGACATATTTGCTGCTGTTTGTTCAGTATTATGCATCATCCTCGTCATTGGCACTTCCTCAAGCCGGGGAAAGGGCAAATCGAGTTGCTTATTATGGTGAGTGTAGCTTGATTTTTCATCCTGTGCTTATTTTAGATGGAAATTTGATGCTGGGCTTTGGGCAGAGCCAATGTTTGAAGAATAATTTAGGCAAGAACTCTGCTAACAACAATTTTATTTCACAACAATTCCCAAGATGAGAGGAAAACCTTCAGATTTCGCAGCTAAAAATGGTCTGATGCTTTCCACAAAAATATTCATCCTTTTTATACTCAGATGTGGAGAAAATTGTTTGGAACAGATTTTAGTTCTGAAGTGAGAGTAGAGGTTTTAGCTTTAACCCTTGTGCGGCAAAGTTGGACTATTTTCGCAAAATTGTGTGGCACCTCAGGGAGGTTTGGAAACAAATGATAACAGGTGGTCAAGGGCAAAGTCGGGAAAAATCCCAATGCTTTTTTCTCTGAACACAGAAAAATTTTGCTGGCAAAAAAAAAAATTATCAGTTGGGCTACCAGCTTTTTTTGGACTAGTCCCAACTTTGCCTCAGCCCACCTGGAAGGGTTTTGGTGACCTTCCAAAAAGTGAAAATTCAGGAGGATACAAAAATAATCCGACTCTGTCCCGCTATGGGAAAGAACCCTCCGCCGTCCAAGGGTTAAATCTCTTTTGAAATAAATCATTAGACAACAATCAGCCGGGCTGCGGCTGGGGCGGTGCTTCACACCCTAGTGTAAGGTTGGTATATTTGAAATAGAAACACAAGGTGTTGATAGCAGCAAAAGGTATCAAAACTGTTACGTCATCAGAAAACGTACTCTAACTGGGTCTCGTTGACTACTACAATGTACGTTAGTTAGACCATAAATTTGGAAAAGGAAAACGTTTTAAAACAGGTACTTGTTTTATATCCCTTCTTCAGGATTTCCCCAAGAATCCAAACTCTTGTGGGAACTCAAGGTCAAACTTGGTCCCATGGAATTCCAGATGTATTCAGACATTACTGTCAGTGGCGTCATTCTAATCTGTCCAGGATTCTGTTAACCCTTGGGCGGCAAAGTTGGACTATTTTTACAAAATTTTGTTGCACCTCAGGGAAGAAAATAAAAAAAGGACAACAGGGATTTGAGGACATAGTTGGGGAAAATCCCAATGTTTTTTTGTTTTGCACAGAAAAATTTTGAGGGAAAAACAATTCTATGCTAACCAACGGGCATTTCTTGGATTAATCCCAACTTTGCCTCGGCCCACCTGGAAGGTCTTTTCTGACTTTCAGAAGACTTAAAATGCCCCAGCATACAAAAATAATCGAATTTTGACCTGGGATGGGAAATAACCCTCCTCCATCCAAGGGTTAACTATTTTCTAATTTCTAAGAAAAAGCATTGGTAAAATAAAACCTTGCAATTCTAAGAAAACCAGTCATAAAACCAGTAGGTCCCCACTGCCTCCAGGGGTGAGCAGACCATGCACTAAAATAAAGACTCCTTTCCCTTTCCTTATTTCCTGTCTAATAATAGAAGGAAAACAGGCAGCAAACCCAGCTTTAAACACTCTAAAATAATTCAAGAATCTTCTAGCCCTTTCTGGGCTTCCAGCTTGTAGTTTTATGGGTCTCAAAATAAACTGGATCAGCTCACTGGTAAATTTGAGATTGTCTTGGTGATGAAATTTGCTTCCCTGAAATCGCCACAGGTAAGTACAGCTTACAGTATTTTAAAATTTTAAATGTGCCTAAAAGTCCCTTTAAAACAACAACAACAACAACACCTTTAGTACAAATGAGCCCCTTAGGTTCCGGCACAAAAAATGACGTTAGAAACTTCTTAAAAATAATTAAAGTTTTAAATAATACATACAATATTGGCTCCCCTTGAGTCAGAAATAGGCGCGGATCGAGTTGCTTTCTATTATCATGGTGCTGAGTTATGCATTATTCAAAATACCGGATTTTCAAGTAAATGCATTTTTTTTTTTGCGATGAAATACTGTACTCACTTTTCAATGGTTTCAAGGTCGCGGGTTTCGCGGAAATTTTTGAAGAATTTCGTGACTTTTATAATTAAAAAATAAGTGTTTATTATTGGCTTTTCCTGACGTCGGAAAAAGGAAAATAGAGCTAATTGTCATGGTGAGTTAAATATTGTAAAAATGCTGGATTAACGAATAAGTTTATTTTGTGATGGGATTTAATTATTCTGACCTAAAATCAAGGTCGCGCGTGTTTCTTCGCAATTTTGAGGGAGAATTTTTTTAATTTTATAATTTTGGATGCTTCATCTATATTGGCTTCACCACAAACCGGGAAAAGGACGAATTGAGTTGCTGATCATGGTTAGTTTAGTACATTATTTAAAATAGTGGATTTGCGCGAATTCATTACCATTATTTTTTCCGGGAAATACTCATTTACTTCGATGAATTCACGTCCCGTGTTTCACCTCAGTCCTTGATGAAGAATTTTATAAATTTTATGATTATTCTATGATTACCGTAATTTTGCATTATAAATTATTTTTATTGGGAATCACTCATTCTGAAGTGATTTCAAGGTTGCGTGTTTCAACTGAATCTTGGAAAAAGATGGCAATTTTTAAAAAATTATGAAACGCATCGTCTTCATCTTAATTGGGTTATCTCCAATTAAGAGCTAATTAAAGGACCGTTGTTCATTCATTATCGTGATTAAGAATTAAGAAATATATTTTAATTTTTTTTTTCAATTGGAAGTTTTTAAAAAGGAATCAAGGTAACGTTTTTCACCAATATATTGTAAGACTTTTAATTCTGAAATTTTGAAAATGTTATAATTTCATTTTGCATCATCCTTTTCCTTGATTCTTCTCCGGATTGGGTGGAGGGGAATTTGATTTGCTTATTTATTATGGTGAATAAATTTTTGTGGTAAAATGCATCTGAAAGTCCTTTTTTTATCTGACAAACTCTAGTTTTGAAATGAATCCAAGGTCGAGTGTTTTACCTCCGTCTTTGAGGAATTGTATAATTTTTTGAATTTTATAACATTAATTTAACGCCTTTTATTATTGGCTCTTTCTTGAATCGAGGAAAGAGCAAATTAATTTTATTATTTCATGAGGGATTGATTTTCAAAATAGCACGTTTGCAAGTCAATTTTTAAATGGGATAAACATTCATAATTCAAGGTTGCGTTTTTTGGCGCAATTTTTGAAGATTGAATATATATGCATTTAATTAGGCATTCACTTGGGAAGAATTGCGAAATTTCATAATTTTTAATTTCTTCTTGTGCTTTTCTTCGGTTTTTAAATTCCTCAGGGCGGAAAACGGCAAATCAATTTGCCAATTATGAGTAATTTTTTAGAAATCGCATTTGCAAGCAAACATTTTTTTTTCAATGGGAAACACAATGAAATTAATTGAAGTTCGCGTGTTTCATCACAATCTTGGAAAATTCTTTCTAATCATCACTGACTTTTTTTCTCAAAGCCAGCTAGGAAAAGGGCGACTCAAAATGCAAATCATATAATTGATTTTTGCTCAAAGGACGGATTTTCAACACAACTAATGTTTTCAATTGCTAAGAGTATATCAACACTTATTTTTCAAACGAAGTCAAGGTCGCAAATTGACAAAATGTTCAAAAGCCGTGAAAAATTGATTCATTTATAAAATACTTTTGCTGCAATGTTTTTTTCTGATTTTTTCTCCAAAAGTAATTCAATTTCAAACAGACTGCAGAAAAGGAAATTGTTTATTTAAATATACATCATCATAGCAATGAGAGTTTAAATTCTTCAGGGATGCCAGATCTTCAATAGGCAGAAAAATAATGAAGCCTCGAAAAACCCGCTTCTTGTCGCAAAGAACCCCTAACTGCTGATCATTGATTCATGTCTGTCTGATGATCGTGTCGCAATAAATGACTCCATAGAATCAACGATAGCCGTTTTCAAGTAAGTGCTTGTTAGATGATTAGCATGCTCCAGTTGTTTGTAAAAAAAAACAAAGTCGTAAATTTACATCATCTTGAAGGGATAATCGCCGAATAAATCTTGGGACCTTGATCCATTTTTCTTGCGTGATCAGCTTGTCTGTATCCGGTACTGAGGTAAGATTATATATATGGACATTGACAGTCGATAATGA
This sequence comes from Notodromas monacha, assembly GCA_905338405.1. Taxonomy (NCBI): domain Eukaryota; kingdom Metazoa; phylum Arthropoda; class Ostracoda; order Podocopida; family Cyprididae; genus Notodromas; species Notodromas monacha. Next base: position 15,514 of record CAJPEX010000793.1, read on the forward strand.
TGAATCTGGGCCACTTGGATTTTAGTTTAATTTTAAAAAATGTTCCTCCAAGTTATAAAGACCATGTAAATGAAAAAAAGTTCTTCTCTTTGAGTTTATCTGCGGATTTTTTGTTAATACTGCATTATTGTATAACACCCAACAGCTAGTAATGACTTGGAATGGATATTATATCCAGAGGCCTTTCAGTTTACAGCAGTACAGTATTCATCCCAGCAACTCACCCCATGCTGGGACTATATATGTGCAAGTGCATCTAAGAAAAATTGTGTCTACAACATTTTTCTGTGTACAGGTGGTACCTTGCAATTTCACCCTAATCCATTGCCAAACTACAGGGTGTTATCCTAAACTGTTGGATTTGACAAGAGTTTCAATTCTACTCATTAAACGTCTTCTATGCTTAGTAGTTTTGTTACCCTAATCCAATGATTGCAGTAGAACAACTTTTGTTGAGAAGCATTTAATCTTTATAGCCAGAGTAATGCAAAGTGAGTCAACTTCTCTATAATTCAGCAAGCATATATTTTGTACATACAGGACAACAGTCCAGACCAGCAATGAGCACAGAAGGAGTGCACAGAATGTTATGGTGACAAGGGTCAAATTGCAAGACACTCCATCGAATTCAAAATATAATTAAAAAAACAGTGGTTTTTACCTTTTTCGTCCAGTTTAAGACCCCGTTCCCAGTTTAACGTTATTTCCGTTGGAGGGACGTTTAAACTGGTATTTTAACGTTCTGTCAGTTTAACACCCTCCAGTTTAACGTTCCATGCACATGCAAACAAATTTTTCTTTGGTCCAATAGGGTTCCCTCTCCAGGTTATATGGGCTTACTATAAATTGTCTTCTTGACAACATTTTTTTTTCTGGTCCCTTAAATTGCATTGAAGAAAGAATCCATGTGTGTACAGATTTTAGAGAAGCATGCATTATACTGGTGGACTCTCTACTGCAAAATTCAAGGGACCAGAAAACACTTGTTTCAGGGATAAAAACAATAAATTTGTTGTAGAGATACAAACATCAAATTTAAATGCAACAACTTTTTCAAGAAAAACCTTGCTGTAGAGAGAAAAACAAATAATTTAAATGCAGCAAATTTTCTAAGAAAAAATGCTGTGAAGATAAAAAATAAAAAATAAATAAATAAATAAAATTTTCTGGTCCCTTGCATTTTTTGGTAGATGAGGGAGCCCAACTGTATAATGCATGCTTGTGTAAAATCTGTATGCAGATGGACTCTTTTTTTGAATGCAATTGAAGAGACCAGAAAAAATTTGCTGCAGTGAACATTTTTTATATGTGAGGAAACCCTATGGGGCCAAAAAAATTTTGTCAAACAGAGAAATTCGTTATTGTAGAAAATATCATTGTACTGTATATATATATGCTCTCTCTCTCTCTCAGGTGGACATAAACCCCCACGACCTGGGTCGACGATATGACCCTTGTCAACACGTTGGACAAACAGAGAGAAGAGTAGGAGGAAATAAGTAGGTTTAGAGAGTTAAGGTAGTAGGCTTGCTCCGTCCTTGAAAAACAGTCTCCCCTCCCCCTGTCTCTTTAACTACATGTAGTGCGTGACACAACGCAACTGGCGGTCTTGGGCATCATAATATGCACTCGCGGCGCCTGTGCTGCTGCTGGAGAAACAGCTGATGCCGGGTTCTGCAACACATTCCCGGCGTTATGGCGTCCCGAGTTTTATAGCACGGGATGCTTGCTTGATGCTTGCTGAGCCCCAGCTTCCCCCATGCAGCAATTCCCCCCCTTTTGTGGTTTTTCTGGTGAGAGCCGCTCCAAGTTACAACACAGCATGCTGCTTCAACAGCAGTATAGTGGCTTCCGGTTTACGCTGGACGTATCCTGTGAACTGATGATGAGATTTTGCAGCGCGCAGGATATTCTATTTTTATCCATATCTATATTTATATTTACTTTAATCATAAAACCAGAGAAACCGCTGGTCGGATAGTGTGCAATGACAAAAGTAAATTTAACAAAAGTCATATACGGAAACTAGCTTTTATACTCCTTTCACCAAACTACCTTAGAAAACAAAAGGAGACGAACTAAGACGATTAACTGCAAGAGGAAATTGAGAAATCACAGTTGCAGTCTTGCAGAGCAATGGGTCATCAGGACTTTATTTACGGTCGGTCCTCAGCAGAAATGCCGGAGGTTGAATTTTGCATCTTAAACTGAAGATACATTTGTAATAGTGTATTGTGAAGTACATTCTGCACTCTACTGTACTGGTATGTTGAAAGCTTGATTGGTCCGCGTGTTTGTTCAACCCACCGCAAGTATATGAGCTGGAGAATTTGGTTCGGACACCAGTGATATTCTTGCAGCATGCTGAACGCGTCAGATCTAGATATGTTCGGATGCCCATGTCTATGCCTTGTTAGCCGTCATGAATGATTCATCAGGTGTGACGACGCAAGAAGTATACCTCTGAGGTGTGCGGGTTAGAAGTTTTCCGGAGAAATACATAATTGCCGGTTGTCATCGGCGCCTTCGTATGAAAACGTACAGTATTCTGCGTCCGAAAGGGAAATTGTTCAAATTGAGCCTTTATTTATGAGGGTCGTCCTAGAAGTGGCTCGGACTTCTGAGTGATGACTGATGGGCTGTCAACTCGAAATGCGACTCTTGACCTGAGTATTCCAAGCATACATTCAGCGTGCATCGAACGATCGTTGTTTCAAGGTTCCTCCTCGAACAGCAGTTTTAAAGACGCGAAATAATGCTTTCAGAGATTTCAAGTTCTTGAGTAGACTTGATATGACAGTAACGTCAATGTGATCCTTCACGCGGAGAAGTAGTATACTGTGCAAAGAAATATTGTATCACCAATTTACAGTGTTGCTTACCAACGTGTTTCGTTAATGTACCGCCGGGTTTTGTGTTTATATATACTGTATACTGTATTCAGTGCTGGGTGTGGGATTCGACGAATATGAGGCGGGAAATTGTATTTTGAATGATGTGTTGATGAACTTTGTTTTGCCGTATGTGTTACTGTGTTTTATTGTGACGGATTTATGTCTTCTTGGATTATACAGCGAAGCGATTGCTGCAGTGCCAGCAGAGTCAAGGCAGCTGGAGCGAAGGCGATGGCACTGAAATGGCGTCATGCTTGAAGGACATTCTAATTTCCGTCGGACCGCGGCTCAAAGATCCTGATGGCATCCCCGAACTCGAGCTTCCGCGCGTGGATCCGTTTGACCTGAAGGAGGTTTCTATTGACAGTGACCGAAGCATCAACGGGAATTTCACCAACCTTCGGCTCTACGGTGTCACCAACGGCTTGACAACTGAGAACCTCAACATTGTGTTAGTTACGAAGCCTAAAATTCCTTATTCTGTCAGCTTTTGTTGCTGAAGAAAGTGATGCTTTCATTCATATTCATAAAGTTGAATCTGAGCATTAAATTAACCTACTGTACTGTTATGTCATAAAATTAAGTGCATTGCATGTAAATCCAGATGAAGGATTAAATAATTATAGAACTCGTCCTCAGAATTACGCGTTTTTAAATTTAAAAATAAGTATCCGGAAATAGGCTAATTCTTTTTATGTTTTTTTACCGTATTTAATTCATTTAACTTCCATGTGGAGGTCGAACACACTTATTGAGAGTTGCATCGTAGAAATTCCTTTGGAATATAAGTTAATGGTAAAAGTTTATTTGTCGTCATTTTTATCCTTCTCGTAATGAAAATGGAGTATACCCTCAATCACTTCCCGCAATGTCTGAGGCTTTAATTTTCGGCGTCATAAAGACGCCGAAAATTATAAACTGGCCTAAATTCAAAGAAATAATTATTCGAGAAGCGTGCTATTTCGTTCTACATTTAAATAAATATTTAAGATTTCTTATTCGTATTGAACGAGCGCAAATATTATATTATTTTAGTCGAGCCAAAGTGAAAAAAGTGTTCGGGAAATTTTCACGCTATTCCGTGGTATTTCAGCGCTTTGAATCTGCATTTGCGAATTTTGCAGTAATAATGAAAATGAGGATTTTTCTTACGTGAAGTTTCATACAAAAGAAAAATTTTATTCGTCACATTCTGTATCATGTAACAAGAGTTATCAAGCGGTTACTGTATTTTTTTTTTAGAATAATGACTACACATTTTTCTTCCGGCTTCAAGCAATTCTTTTTAAACGTTCACTAAATATTTACCTCCATTTTAGCTTATTTCTCTGACCATTTCTTTTTAGCGATTGACGACTCATAAACTCCTCATTGTTCCTCAACTCCTTTATTGTTCGTCTTGTTTAGGGTGAATCCCAAGAATCTCCGAGCGTCTTTGTTCATCAGCATCCCAAACTTACGACTGGAAGGAGACTTTGAAATGAGCATCAACTTCGTGAAAGCCCTCTTTCCGTGGCTTGAAGGCTTCAGTGCCTCGAGATCTTTCGGGAAGTTTCGCACTGAATTCGGTACGCTGTTAACTATTTTTTTTTAACCTACTTTGAATCATCATCCAAAATATTGATATTATTTACTTCCTTAAATTCCAACAAGGTGACCTTTTTTAATTGCAGCGAGTTTTCATGAAGAAAACGAATAATGCGAGGTTTTGTTTATTGTTTGTGTGTTACATTTTTGAGTTTTAATTTGAACCCTGATTGATAAATTAATCAAAATCCCAATTGCTTCACCACGAGTGATTCTTCAGAATTCTGACTCACAGAATTTCGAGAGGAGTTTCGATTCCCAAGCAAACTGCTAGATATAATGGGGTTTTTTAAAATGTGTACCCTTTCAGAAAATTAAGAACTCAATAAAACTGATCTAACGCGTTCTTCTAACTCTGTCTATAATTTTACAGCACTTTCTGAACCAAGTTAAAAATACTTTGAATTGAAAGGGAAATTGTGAGAAAACATTTGGCCAGCTGTCCTCTGATGATGATTACTTCCATGTAACATGTTCCAGGCACTCAAAAATTTGCTTGTACAGCAGTATCAAAAGCTAAAAAAGTATTTTCACTTTCAATTAAATTTGATCATGCCCTCATTCGTAGTTTATTTTTCCATTTTGAAGGTGATTAACTTCTTTGTTTAGCTTATACTGTATGTTTCTAGAGTATCAATTGTGAAGTGAGAGGTTATGTAGTAAAAACAGTATCTCAAATTCATCGTCGATTTTTGTTTTGTAAAGACGTGGAAAGTGATGTGACATCTTTAGGAGAATAGAAATTATTTTATCTCTGTGCCAAAAAAAAAGTTAAAGCTTAAAATGTCAAAGGCACACGGATCGATTTTAAAGCAATGACTGTGAAACATATAATTTTTAATTTTAGGCTCGGATATAAAAGATAAATTGCCGTTAAAATTGGTTTCTTGTTATTGTGGTTGCAATAACCTTCGTTGAAATTTTAAGGTTATCATAGAAAAATTATTTCTATAACTCGCATACCAAAAATTCTGCGAATGGTGTAAAGTTGGAGTTGAGTTGCAGTAAATAATACCCGGAGTTCAATATTATCTCACGTTCATAAAGATATAGGATATATTACCGTATATATGAGGTTGATTGTTAGTTCGAATGCTGCTTGAGCATTAATAAAATATTAAATTACTCGTCCCCAATCGAATTTTAAATGCCGAAAAGTTAGATGAACAATTTGGACATTTAAAAGTAATTTTTTATTAGGTGAGAAATGTGCTGAAGATGAAGGAATGAACGGAAACCTTGAGTGGGATAAAAAAAAACCGGTGCGTCGAATTGGCTGGATTTTAAACCGACATTTTCCTTTCCATCCTGTAAAATCGAAAAGATGAATCTGAATTGAAAATTTTTAGACCTGCAGCGAGGAGACGTATACTATTGTCAGATCAATAATTGTACGTCTATTACTTCGTCTTGTTATGTTCGTCTGTTGATTGCCATTACATTTTTTGTATGTTTTTGCTCTCCTTATATACAGCAAAACTCGATGTTCGAGGCCTGGGCATATTCAAAGAAGCGACAACGGGAGCAGGAGGACTCGGAGTGTTCTTGCAGCGAATCGGTGTCGACTTCGACTTCCACGATGCGAAGTTCACGTTTACGTCCAATGACCCAAAGGATCCCATCAGTGAGTCCCTCATATTTCGGTTTTGTCCGGTTTCTCTGCCACTGTGCTGGGCTCTTATGAAACTTTTTTCTCAAGACCGAGAGCTCGCTTTTTTATTTTTATTATTATTATTATTATCATCATTTCCCCTCCCCTCCAACTGCCTTCGTTGTAATTACGTTGCGTAACCGGTTCGCATTGACATTCATCCTTGGGGTATTTTTTGTGTGACGACATATCTGCTTGCTTGGCTTTCCCATCAGTTCCTCTGCTGGAAGGCATTCTCAACGACAAGGAGTCGGGGAAGGCGATTGTGAACGAGATCAAGCCGCAGTTGATTCAAGTCATCAATAAGCTTTTGTACAACCTGATGTCGAAGGGAATGCAGAATTTCGAACGGCTGCTGGAACCGTGATGCGTAATTTTATTTTTATTTTTTTGGCGAACGAAATTTTGCGGATTTTTGTTTGTTTTGGAAATCATCCTCGTCAGAACTTGCTTGTTCATTTCCAGTCGGAAGATTTGCTGGCACCGCGAGAATAAATCGTCATCAAAAAGGGTAATTTTTAATTTTGAGTTCAAGAATTTTTCAAATGGTGCCCCTGTAAAAATCGGAGAAACGCGTTTTTGTCCTCCACCTGCGCGATTCTCAATGTGAATGCGATTTATATATTTGCTGTTTTGTATCTGCTGGCAAGGTTTTGAGCTATCTAAACTTTTTATTTTTCTACCGTTGATGCGTGGATATCTGTTTTGTGATGTTCTTTGGTGGAAAAAAATATAGGTCTTCAGCAAATGCAGTATATAGGCATTCTTCATGATGCTGCAGCACATTTTGTAAAAAAAATGCGTTGAAGGACTGCTGGCTGACAATCAGCTAATTGCTTCATAAACATGGCATGGGCAGACAACAATGAATGATGGTGATAACGTGAACCATTATTGAGACTTTAAATTTACTGTATAACCTTTTTTTGACCTCGATAAATTTTAAAAAATTCTGCAATGGCTTAAATTATGTTTCATGACCGTTGACTTCAAATGCTCAGGTCATCAATTCCTATCTTACCCTGATGCCAGTGTCCTTCTGGACCTGTATATGGGTGCAATTCCCTAGGCAATCTAAAATTTTTACCATAATGAGGTGAATTTCTGGGAGCATTTTCGAGAAGCTGATTCAACTTTGATATGAGGCAATAATGAAAAGTTTATCTGCTTATGAAGTAGGATGTTCTCTGATTTTTCCACGTCTAGTTTATGACTGTTGTTCTCTTAAATAAGGGGATGGTGTCCGAGATAAAGCCTCGCATCTTCTAATGGGAATAAGAAACCGGCGCTAACTCATTTAATTTTTAAGGGATGGTGATTATGAATATGTGGTTGCCATGCAACTTCAATTAATTGATCAGCAACAGTTTTCTGAATAAGTGTGGAACTCTGTAGGTGAATGAAAGTACATTTCAAGCTCCAGAACTGAATAACGTATTCAGCTTTTCCTGTTTCTCAAGAATTTGACCACGGGTTCGTCTTGGCTATTAGTACGGTAAACATGCTGAGTTCAAGTGAGGTACTGTATATGAAAATTGGAACAGCTGACGTTGCCTCAAGTACTTGTACGTGAAACTAGAGGACGCGCATAGTTGCAGAATTGAAGCTGCTCAATCTATTGTAGCGGCGACAGGAAGTAGAGTACATTACTGTACACGTGAGGTAGCTGCCCAGCATGAGCTGCGTAACCGGCGAAGGTGCCTGCTCCTACTGAAACGTTACTTGAGGCGTTTCACTATTAGATCTATTCGTCGTTTTCAGCGAACACGTCAATGATCTGCGGACAAGTTGTCCTTGATGGAGAAAGCTGATTGATACTGAGTGTGAATTATATATACCTATTCAAACAGGCCTTCTGAAGTCTCTCATGATTTTTCTTCAAAGAGAGAGTGATGGGTTCAGGGAGTGAGGCAGGGGGAAGGGGGAGCAGCGTAAATTCGGCAGCTCATATGTGAGCTCCAGCGAGAAGTCCACTCACGCCAAACGGGTCAGCGCCTTTGGACGATTTTATTTTTGTTCGGGCAACAGCTTTTCGGACTATTCTACATAGCTTCAGTTCGAACCTGGCCGTAGGTAAGCCACATACAATGCTATTTTCTAATGGGCTCAATGATGTCACTGATGGTGACCCTCGATTTAGAAGTAGAGTACATTACTGTACACGTGAGGTAGCTGCCCAGCATGAGCTGCGTAACCGGCGAAGGTGCCTGGAGGATGACTTTGCAATGAACTCCGCAAAGTGATAATCTAGATAAGCAGCAAAAGTCGCTTGTGCAGTTACTAGACGCCTGTTCAACAGGAACTACCTCTTTCGACTAACTATGACTCACACTTAATAGTAGCTCCGTGTTTGTTCAGTCCGACGAGTTGTGTTGAGGAGGCATGAGTTGTTCTTTTGGGTAGAACTGAGTGACTATAGTTTGTTGATTGGTGTGGTTTTCAGTTGTCAGTGGAACTATGTCGTCCATGCATGGTGACTTTGGCCGGAAGGCCGAGAGCTTTTCTCCTGCTGTGTGGGATTCGATGAGTGCAGTGGATACGTTTGTCTCCCTGAAGAGAATTTTCCTTTCCGATGACGTGAGCATGATACAAGAGCTTTTCGATGGTGGTGTCGATCTTGGGCGCGTCACTCTGGAGATGACGCCTTTGATGATGTCTTGCCGGTTCAAGGCGAAGAAATGCGCTCTGAAGTTACTGGAGCTGGGTTACGATGTGAATGCAGGTGTAGGCCACCGTTTTCCCATCAACTGTTTGGTGGAAGGATCTGATCTTCCTGACGCCATTGCCGCCGATATGCTCAGCTGTATGATCAGGCACACTGTGGATGTCAAAAAAGGTTATCATTATTCTCCGCTCTACTGTACGGTATGGTCAGGAGCGAAACTGTGTACCTTGGAATTGATCTCTGCTGGTGCCTCCGTGTTGTATCGAGATGAGTGTGGAAACAATTTGTTACACGTTGCTGCAAAACGCTTACCGGATATGGAAGTCGTGCGGTCTCTGGTATCCGCTGGGGCCGATCTGTATCACAAAGATTGGAATTCATTGTCGGCATTCAGAGCACTCATGAATGCTGCCAAAAAATTAAATCTGCCTGTTCTTTTGGAATACTTAAATACTGTTAAAAGTGAGGATTTTTCGGAGCAGAACGATGATGATGCCGACTCCTCGGGAAATACGAGATCAGAGCACTCATGAATGCTGCCCAAAAATTAAATCTGCCTGTTCTTTTGGAATACTTAAATACTGTTAAAAGTGAGGATTTTTCGGAGCAGAACGATGATGATGCCGACTCCTCGGGAAATACGAGTTACTGCGAAGAAAAGTCGGACACATGTGAAGGCGATGAACTTCCTTCTTCACAGAGATTACTCATAGAGCATTTGAGAGAGTTCGAATTACACCGTTACGAGGATCTTCTTCGTTCGCAAAACGTAGTTACTGCGAAGAAAAGTCGGACACATGTGAAGGCGATGAACTTCCTTCTTCACAGAGATTACTCATAGACCATTTGAGAGAGTTCGAATTACACCGTTACGAGGATCTTCTTCGTTCGCAAAACGTCGAATTGAACCAGTTTGTTAGGCTGAGAGAACAAGACATTTTGAAACTTGGTGTCATGGAGCAAGACGTTCCCCTCTGTTTAGAGGCTGTGACCTCCGCATACGAAAAATTTTTCAGGAATGAAGCCCTAAAAGATTTGAATCCTCGGCATGTGCTGCATCCTGCTATCGATGATCTTCTGCAATGTTATTTGAATATGGTCGTCAGTATGAAGAAATACCGAACCGGGGTCGAAATCATGAAGGCTGCACTAGAAGAACCAGATGTCGGACGCATTGTTCTTCCTGCAGATGTAGCAAAGGACAGGAATGCGAAAAATTCCGTTTATCAGCGGGGAAACCTTATTTTGCCGCCAGAAGACTTGCTCAGCGCCATTGAGCTTGCATTAATTCCTGACCTGCAAGACCTTAAAGAGACGACAGAAAAATTTCGAAGCATTCTGGACCCAGAACGGAAGAGATCTTCAAAATCATCCATAGAAAATTTGGCGAAGATCGCTCTCGCATCGGTGGCGTTAGCTGGAGGTTTTCTCCTTGTCAAATCGATGTGGTCTCGGCTTCGAATTCGAAGTTCGTAATCCTTGGTTTATGGTGTGAGTGTGAGCATGAGCATTTCTCTTGTTTTGAAAGTTTGATAAGGAAAAAATCGGCGTTGATAGCTGAAAAATCGTCTGGTCGTGGTTGTTCTGTTAAAAAAAATTCTACGTCGGGTTTTCACAGGATTTTGATTCTGATGTGACGAAGACTGAATTACGCGCGAGTCGCGTTAAAACAGTGGTGAAGTTTACTGATTTAAATTTGAAACGAATGGTGTAAAAAGTGAAGATGAAGCTAGGGTCGTAAGCAATACTGTACATAATGAACTCGAATTCGACTAGGTTTTCGGCCTTTTCTGAAAACTACTCGCGGAGTTTCACTAAGAAACTGGTTGGAAAAAAATGGAGGCGGATCTCTGTGTTGATTAAGTTGATCTAATTTCGTTGATTCATTGTTCTTTTTGCGCGAGTCTTGGTGCAGATGGCGTTAATTCTTGGCGGGATTATCTTTCAACATTCGTGTTTTGTTGCGATGTGTTCTCGAATTGGCGAAGAAACGGCTTTATTCTCGAATCGTCATCATTCTGTATCATTCGTTCTCTTTTTCAGATTTTATTGAACTGGGCTCCTGCGTTTTTTTTAAGTATGACAAATTCAAACGATTCGAGTGACGTGAGAATGCCGGGCTTGCAAACTCAAAATCAGCTACCAATGCGGCAGTACCTGGATCAGACGATTGTTCCTGTGTTAGTTCAAGGTTTAGCCATTCTGGCCAGAGAACGTCCACTGGACCCTTACGAATTTCTGGCGAATTTCATCCTGAAGAATAAACCGAACGATACCAATGGAGAGTCAACTCCGAGCTAGTCAATATTCCGTGGACGGTATTTTTCAAGTATGACAAATTCAAACGATTCGAGTGACGTGAGAATGCCGGGCTTGCAAACTCAAAATCAGCTACCAATGCGGCAGTACCTGGATCAGACGATTGTTCCTGTGTTAGTTCAAGGTTTAACCCTTGGGCAGCTAAGTCGGACTTTTTTCGCGAAATTTGCTTGCACCCCAGGTGGAAGATGAAAAAAAATGAAGGCAGTGTGAGAAGGGCGAAGTCAGGAAAAATCCTGGCATTTTTTTCTACTATTAACCCTTGGGCGGCTAAGTCGGACTTTTTTCGCGAAATTTGCTTGCACCCCAGGTGGAAGATGAAAAAAATGAAGACAGTGTGAGAAGGGCGAAGTCAGGAAAAATCCTGGCATTTTTTTCTACTTGCACAGAAAAATTTTGCCTGAAAATGAAAAAAATGCTCCTTCAATTTTTTTTTCATTCCCCTGCTGCTGTGCTTCTCAGACCTGAAGATCCTTGAAGTCAGGAAAAATCCTGGCATTTTTTTCTACTTGCACAGACAAATTTTGCCTGAAAATGAAAAAAATGCTCCTTCAATTTTTTTTTCATTCCCCTGCTGCTGTGCTTCTCAGACCTGAAGATCCTTGCCAAAAGAAATCACATGAGGTGCATCAAGCCAGGCAGAAATGGATAATTCAGAATAAAAATTCCACAGCTCATCCAAAATCCTCTTAATTTTCTCCACCTTCTGTGTACCACAAATCCCTACTTTCATTGAAATTCTTACAAACCTTCTTCTTGGAACTCTTTGTAAGACTTCTTCCGAATCTTTCGGACCCTTTTTAATCGAGACCCCTTATTCGACTTCACCTTGTTTAGTAACATTAAAAAGTGTGACAAACCGGACGAAATCTCATGAAAAGCTCCCAGCAAATCCAAAAACATTTAAAAGTAAAAATATTGAGGCTTCAAGCTGAGGGAGGATGAGACAAGGTCAGAACTGTGAAAGTCGGAAAAAGTCCGACTTCGGAAAATAGCAGCAACTGTCTTTTTACGGATAAACCCTGATTTCGCCTCACCCGACCTGGGGGCACTTTTCTGACCTTCAGAAATTCGAAAACGGGGGAGCACCCGAAAAAAGTCCGACTCCGTCCCCCGATGGAAAGGACCCTTCCGCCATCCGAGGGTTAGCCATTCTGGCCAGAGAACGTCCACTGGACCCTTACGAATTTCTGGCGAATTTCATCCTGAAGAATAAACCGAACGATACCAATGGAGAGTCAACTCCGAGCTAGTCAATATTCCGTGGACGGTATTAGCCATTCTGGCCAGAGAACGTCCACTGGACCCTTACGAATTTCTGGCGAATTTCATCCTGAAGAATAAACCGAACGATACCAATGGAGAGTCAACTCCGAGCTAGTCAATATTCCGTGGACGGTCGCATATTCCATTTTTTTTACGGATTTTTTTGTGTATTTGGACTGACGGAAAAAGACATTCAATTTGTATCAGAACGGCTCATCAGAAACTTGACTGTGTAAAACTTGTCTTCGATTAAAAAAAAATTAGCTCTGCTTGTGTCGTATGACTCGTATCCTTTCTCATCAAGGCTCGCAAGTGGTTTTCGTTCAGCTGGTGAGGTAATCGTTTCGTTTACCAATGACCGTTTCCCACGATGAAACGCGAAAGAATCAAAATCACTTGCGGGAGACGATGACGAGTGTTATGTTGCGTTTTTTTTATTGAGTCAATATGAATCTGCATTTTTTAGTTACTTATGTCGAATGGCTTACCGGTAGAAGTACGAGAGCACCAATCATGGATACTATATGGAGTAAATGCGTTTGTATTCTGCACTAATAAAGAGGCTGACTTTTTGTTTTAACCATACAGTAGGACTCTGAGTGATAGGGAAGATTCTGAGTCTGTCAGAAGCTGAAATGTATTGAAAACAAATGAAAACGCCCCCGTTTTTAAAAGAAATGCCTCGAGAACTCAATGCAATGCCACGAAGAACTGCTAGTGAAGGTTCACTTCGATAATCTTAATTGAAAAATTAACCTTGTTCTCAATATCGATAGATCTACGTCACTTCGGATTGTCACTTTTCGTTTTTCATTCAGGTAATGCTTGAAGTTCATCAGGAAATAACCTATTGTTTATCTTTATTGTAATTTGTACTGTATTGGCTTACCTACAGGAGGTGCACTTTTTTTTATAAAAGTGTTGTGTCGAAGGGAGATATCTTGCACAAGTAATAATTTGATTGCGTGGATGATTTAATATAAACAAAATATTCTAAAGTGAATAATATAAATAACTAGAAGATGGTAAATCCGGCCACCTCAACGACCTAAACGTCACCTACAAAGGGAAAAAGGCAACCTGTGTTATTTTTGGTCTAACGAGAGTGCGTCTGGCTTTAAAGCATCAGGTGGATTCAGAGGGATATACTGTGGACTGACCCCAGTATTACTTGGTTCGGTTCCGAGTGGTGAGCAACGCAACATTTTGACTGGGTTGCCTTGATTATTTCCTTCGTGAAGTTCCTTTTATGCGGATAATTTCCGATTAATTTATTGTTTCTCGTGACTAATACAATTTATTCTGTTGTGAGAAGTATTTTTCTCGATTCCCGAGAAGTCCCAGACTCGCGAAATGTCCCTTGACTGAGGAATGTAAAGCTATTCAGTATTAAATGAATAATCCGTTCGAGGACCCTTCAAAATTTCGTTCACGAATTCTTGAATAAATTACCAATTATTCATGATTGATATTGAAAAGCAACGGGATACAGAAGCCACTGTGTATTAAAGAATAATTTTGTTTTATGATGCCATTTTTTCCTCAGGAGCTGTGTTCTTTTTGACGTATGATACTGGGAAGGAGATTCTTCGGCGACGAGGCTTACATAGTACAGCCGTCCACGTTCTTAGCGCTTCTTTAGGTGAAATGGTAGGTTTTTTTATGTTTTCCTCTAGATGCTTTAGAATCGCTGAGTCTAGGTTCCAATTGAAGTCTAAAAAAAAGTCACAAGCTGCACTATTGTCCCTTTCACAAAGACAGAACAATAAGGTCTAATAAAATAAAGATCGAAGTACTTCGGCCGTCGCAGGGCCTGAAGCATACTGAAAATAACAGAAAAATTAGTAGAAGCAATGGCGTATTTTTCATAACAAAGATGTGCAAAATATATTCTTGGTATCGGTCTGAATTTCCTATGGCATAGTTCCAATATTGATTTTGTTTCTGAATTTCCAGATTTGCTTGTTCGATATTAGAAATTGGAACCACACTTATCTTCACAAATTAATCTAGGGTAAATTTAGAAGTAGAGGAAGTTGAAATTTTTGCAGAAATTAATTTAGATGCGGATGCGTGATATTAAGGACTGATTGTGGAAAAAATAATCTTTCATGCTCATTCTTCATAGGTTGGATATGTTTAGTGCCAGTCTGGTTAATATTTATTGATCATATAAAATATTATTCTGATGATTTTTCTCGGCCTGTATAATTTATTATTGTATGGCGTCATGCTCAGTTCAATTTTGTAATTTCAATCCAAGACTGAAAAGTAAATCTGTAATGCATATTATTTTTTTCGCACAGTTTGTTCTTCTTGTGAAATATTCAAAATCAAATGCACAAACCTCTCTCCGAAACAGGGCAAATTCTTCTGTGCAGTTTTTTTCACAATGAGGAATAGCTTTTTTCCTTGTCTTTTTTCAAATTATATTTTATTTTTAATCACAGTACTGTATTCATGCTACATTCGTTTTTCTGTTCTAGGTGGCTTGTTTAATCCGAGTGCCGGTTGAAGTGCTGAAGCAGAGGCAACAAGTCGGACATCACGCAAACGTTCTCGAAGCTCTAAAATTCGCTTTTAAAACTGACGGAGTCAAAGGCTTATATCGGGGATACTTGAGTACGATCTTCCGGGAACTTCCTTTTTCGGCACTTCAGTTTCCGCTTTGGGAAGCCAGCAAGGTGTCATTGGCACGTTATAGAGGACGTGATCAGCCCACTGCGATCGAGGCTGGAATTTGTGGTGCAATTGCCGGAGGATTCAGTGCAGGTGTCACTACTCCTTTGGACGTGGCCAAAACGCGGATCATGTTGGCTGTGAATTCCCACGAGGCCAAACTTGCTCAGGGAAGAGTTGACGTTGCTGTGGCGCTCGTGTATAGAGAAAAAGGCATCAAAGGGTAAATCAGCTAATTTCGACGATTTTTTAAAACTCAGTAATACCGCTTATTCCCGCGAAAACACGGTAATATTTTTCCTAGATCTTTTAAATCAAAATCTTCGTGATTTACAGGTTGTTCGCTGGTGTGGTTCCGCGTGTCATTTGGATCTCCGTCGGTGGCGCTATTTTCCTTGGTGTTTACGAGAAAGTGAAACATGTTTTGGATGGTTTATGACGAAAGACATGCGCATAATTTTTGTTTCGATTATAGGACTTAGTTTGGTTATAGCACAAGGCTTGTTCCTTGTTTGATTGTTGCGTTTCGTGGCATTTTGCAATTTTCCTTTTGGGAAAACGTTTCATCATGCGGCGAGTGTTGAGGATTTTCCGGTCGTTCTTGAAATCACATCTGGAAATAATTTGGCATTTTTGGGGAAAGTTGAGAAGTGATACTGCTTAAGAGTAGATTACAGGGCTCGGATTTCGGTGCTAACGTCCGGCGTTGCACCTGTCATGTTGAAGAAGGTGCTTTGGAAGTTTCGTAAGAACGGGTTACATTCATTGCTCAGTGATTCTTTTAAAGTTTCGGAATTTTGATTGGCGGTTTTTATTTTTCGTTTCTTCAGGTTACTTTGAAATTCGTACATTCATTGTGAAATACAAGGGCATTTTTTTCGGTGTTCTCCCATAATGGGAGCGAAACACAGCAGCGGCAGCAAGGAGCTGAGCTCGAGTGAATTATCGCGGATTCCCTTGGAAGAGTCAAATGCCATTAAGGAAGGTTTCAGCAAAGCCTGTCGGGGTTCCCCGAAATGCCCTGGAGAAGACTTCAATGTAAGTTCCGTCGATTTTCAAATTTTTCAGATACAGTATATTTTTCATAGTTCCGTTTTTTTTTTTTCCTTGCAGAAACTTGTGAAGCGGAACTGGGAAACTTCTTTGGGAGATGCACTCATTTCCAGACTGGGTTTGAAACGGGATTCAGATGGTTCCATTGCATTCAAAGATTTCCAAACGTTTAGCGCAAAACTTCTGACGCGGTTTACCAGTGAACGTGCGAAGATCGTTATCCAGCTTGCGAAAGATCCAACGAAGGATCGGGTGACCATTGGGGATTTGAAAACAGTGAGTTTTGCTCTTATTGTGGGAATTCGATTCAAATCTGAATTGTATGGCTTTGAATTATAATTCGTTGAATTATTATATGTTCGAGTGAGTGTAGCTTGAGAACTGGTTCCTGGTCATGTTTCTGTTGCATTTTAAAACCCTTTTTGTGTACAATTTTGTTCGCCATCACGATTCATTCGTTACGACCGTGATAAAAGTAATCTGACCGTGCTTCTACTCGAAAGAATGTGAAGTATCCAGACGACACCTGTGAAATGTAAAAGGAAATCAAGGTGTGCGGAAGTTGGAGTTGAATTCATTTCTGTGATGTATAAACATTTTTGAAATTTGCTTTATTTCGTTTTTCGTAATTTTTCTTGGAGTTTGTTGTAGACGCGTGTCTTTCATTTTCTAAATTGTACAGTACTAGTATGTTGAACGGAAATTGAAACGTAGATCATTGTGGTTTCCTTTTTTTTCGCAGTTCACGAGGAATTTGGTCAAATCTTTCATGATCGGCCGAACAAACCGTGGGGAGACATCTTGGTTCGATGGCGATACTGGGATTCCGCAAGTGTCTGAATCCCTAGTTTCCAGTGCTGGAACTGATGACACCAAAGAACTTTCGAATGATGATGTCTCCACTTGGCTATCTGCGAACCCGCTCGTGATGAAAATGATGGAAACCGTCGTTCGAGGATTCTTGTGGCTTCCTTCGGGCTCAGAAAATGCGCCGACTTCTACTCAAACTCATTTGATACCGAGTTGCGAGCACCCGTTTTTACCGAAGGCTCGATTCCCAACGTTGCTCGGGCTTCCATTTGTGACCATGCTGAACTTTGAGTTGCCTTTGGAGTTTAGGCATCAATGGAGATTCGTTTATTCGTCCTATTTGCAAGGAGATAGCTTTACTGGATTGATAAACTCAATTTTGGATCGTGGGCCGACAATTCTCATTGTGAAAGAGCGTGGCAGTGATGAAGTTTTTGGTGGTTTTGCTCCATTGAGCTGGACTGTCAGTCCCAATTGGCAAGGTGAGTTTTCATAGCTTTGAATTCCGATTTTATAACCTCTGAACGTTGTGGAGAATTTACTGAAAAGAAAATTTGCCTTTACGTTTTTCTTGTAATGTGTCGTAAACAAATGAAAATCAATTATGCAATTATACCATTTCGAAGTGTGTGAAAACATTTCTTTAATCCTGAATTCAGCTCCCGGACTTGAAGCAGGTGAAATGCGTTGGTATTCAAAATTCACAATCAATTGCATTGAAATTTGGAGCGTGGAGCCAAAGGTCCAATTTTTCAGACTTCACCTTTTTTTTTTAATTTTTCGGGCCACCGTATACTGTACGACGTCTAATACGCGTCTATGCTCATGTTTGTTCAATAGAATCTACAGAAGTGCATCATACTGTACAGTGTCTGCTACATTCTGGTTAACCCTAATTTGCTGTACAGTATATAAACTGGACTGTACTGTTGAAGTTGATAATTTTGTGGCTAAAATTGATGCATGGATTGCTTTTCAGTTCTTTGTTGAAGGATTAAGTATTATCGAATTTTTCAAAATTACAGGGAACAACACAGCATTTGTGTTCACGCTGAAACCACGATTAAGAATTTATAGGACTACTGGCTATAATGATCACTTCATGTATCTGAACATGAATCAAGAAACGATGCCCAACGGTCTGGTTAGTGTTGATGAATCAAAAACAGTATATATTTTCGTTGTGTGAAACTGAAGTTTTTTCTCTGTAGGGCATGGGTGGGCAACACGATTATTTCGGCTTTTGGCTAGATTCTGATTTCGGGAAAGGTTTTGCTGCTCAAACATGCACCACGTTCAATGCCAAATCACCTCTGTGTTCAACTGAGAGGTTTCAAGTTGACTGTATTGAAGTCTGGGGTGTTGGTAGTGAACCCGAGAAACCAGAGGTGAAGACTCGAATGACTTATCTGTTGGCTCTCTATTTTATTGTCTGGTTTTGGTTTTTTATTTGGGTAATTGCAGGAGCGTAGAAGCATTCTTGATGTTGACCCCGGCGCGAAGGCGTTGCTGAATATGGCTGGTCGAGCGACTCATAGTGACGGATTGAGAAGTACCGCAACTGATGACATTCCAGAGACGAAAACGTTGCAACAGTGAACGAAAACTTGGGAATATTTTCACGCTTTTTTTGCTTGTCTTTTCACCTGTGATTCCGCATAATCGATCGTTGATCTTGGGTGACACGTGCTTGCCACCGGAGTTCGATAGGCTTTAAAAGATATCTCGGCTCTCTGACGCATTGAACATATATATTTTGAGTTCCGAAACATGGATCGTTGCGAGTTATTCGTTGATATTCACCGTTGTGTTCTGGCTTTTCGAAAGGGTGGACCGAAGGTTAAAAGTGGCCCGATTTTGATACAGTGACGTGGATGAAGTCTACACATTTGACAGCACTCTGCAAAACCAAAAAATGTCATGGATAAAAAAAAGCTGCCCCTAATTTTTCTCATTCGTCAGGACATGGAAATTTTGGTTGCAAAGATACTTTTTCTGTCGATGATATTTTTCTTTCAGGAAATGAGACTGGAGCCAAAGAACGAATAACCTCAGGTTAAAATTAAGGAAATTTCCTTTTCAGGCATCTCGAATTTTATTTCCTGTCCCATGTCCTGAAGATACATCATTGCTTTCATGTCGGCCTACTTATTTTTGGTCCTTCGCTCCTTCCCGCTTACCGTTATTTTGGATTATTGATGATTTCTGAAGATTTTTCTGAAATCGACATTGAACAGGCTAGTGCCGAGGCGGAAATGTCGCGGAAATTGGACGCGAGCATTTCGCTCGATTGTGATGACGTGTTCGTACACTGTGAGCAAGGGAGTCTCGCCCGCGCTGCATTTCCCGTGATGGAGGAAATTCGCAGGAGTGGGAAATTGTGCGATGTTACCGTCAAGGTGTGTGATTGATTTTTTTCCCTCCGAGCTAATCCCGAAGCTTTGCTTGAATTTCTCAGCGCATGAAATTCCGAGAGCTGAAAGTTTTCCTTTCCCAATCATCGCTGTGAATTTTCATTTATTTTTATAATTGAACTTAACGTCCCTAAAACGCGGCGCATGGTCGAAATGCTTGAAATCCTCAGTCTCCTGCTTAACGGAAATTCTTATTTCTTTACCATTTTCAAATGTGTAACTCTTGAATGTAGCGTGTATTCGGTTTCTCTGAAGATTTAACTCATTCGTGAAGTAATCCTCAGCACCTTTTTTTGTGCGCTGATCGTAATACTGGATTTTCCTTATCCCGAAAATACTGCACTGCATACCCTCGCTAGTTCTGAAAATTTTTTTGTAAGTTTTCTGAAGTATGAATCCAAATGAACAAATCAAGAAATTATATCTAGCTAAACGAAGTTTAAATCCAAATTCAGCAATTCGATTGTTGATTCTGTCGGAATCTGCGTCGCGAATAATGTAAAGTCTCAACGGGATTATCTCAGATTTTATTGCCGTAGTGATTCTCTTTTGCAATCTGGCCAAACCGTTTAGTCGAGAAAATTCGTAAAAAGAAAGCTTCTGCGTAGACAATTTTAATGAAATTTCTGTCTAATCTCTTATTTTCAAAGAAGGAACTTCATTGATGAAAGTAAGGGTTTTTCCGCAGGCGGCCGACCAACTGATCAGTGCCCATAGAATCGTTCTTGCTGCCACGATTCCTTATTTTCACGCCATGTTCACCCACGATATGGTGGAAAGCAAACAACGGGAAATTACTATTCAAGGCATTGAGCCTTCGTGAGTTATTGTCTTACTTTTTGGTCTTAATTCAATTGGTATTCAGCCTTTTCTGTTCGTTTTCTGCAGAGCGTTGGAGACTCTGATAAATTATGCGTACAGTGGGAAAGTGATAATAAACTGCGATAATGTGCAATCAATTCTGCAAGGAGCGGCGTTTCTTCAACTGGACGGTGTTCGAACGGCCTGTGGTGAATTTCTGCTGAAAACGTGAGTCTTATGCGTGTATATTCGGTTTTGAAATCTGATCTAAGTTTTCATAATATAGTGAGTTCATGTTTGTTCAACGTTTTTCGTTCTAGAATCCGGCCTGGAAATGTTCTTGGGGTGAAAGCATTCGCAGAAAGCATGGGCTGCGCAAACCTTGCTCAAGAGGCCGACAAATTCATCATGCAGAATTTCAAAGCTGTTGCCAAAATGACCGAGTTTCTTTCATTATCAAAATCGGAGGTTCAGGATATTATTGCGAGGGACCACTTGAATGTTGATTCGGAAGAAGTGGTAGGTGGAATGACTGCATTATATAGCGCAGTATTTTGAAGTAAAAGCTCGACTTGTACGAATTCGTAATTTGTATTCTGTGATACAGTATATGTGTCGCTTGAAGCTCGTTACCGTTCTTAAGTCTAGTTTAGGTTAGTGATACAGTTCAAAATTCCAGATATAAGATTTTCTTCCGGCTGTGTTCCGATTGTCCTTGCGAGAGACAGAGTTGATCGTTAAAATGAATTTTTTTCCAGGTTTTCGAAGCTTTAAGGACATGGGCTCGTCATGATAGCTCTCGTGAATCAGACTTCCCTGAACTACTGATGTATGTGAGGTTGCCTCTGTTAACACCGCAGTATTTGTCTGATCGAGTTGCTGTTGATGAGTTTGTGAGGAATTCTCTGAGATGCAGGTGAGTTCCCGCCGTTGAAGTTTTTTGTTTCGTTTTGTAAATAAATTGAACGAATTTAACTTGCATATCACCAGGGATTTGTTGGACGAAGCGAGAGATTTTCATCTGATGCCGGAGAGGCGTTGTTTGTTGCAAACCCTGCGAACGAAACCCAGAGCATGCAACGATGTTGTCGGATTGATATATGCTGTCGGTGGTTTGGGAAAATCCGGTGAATTTTTTTCCATTCCTAATTTTTTTTAAATAATTTTTTCGTACTTGAGAACACCCATATTTGAATTTGGACATTAATTTAACCTTCATTGAACTAATTTTCATTTCTTACCATTGCAATTAATTTTTCTATTCAAATCGGTCAAAAATTTCCCATTAGAATCAACTGCAATGCACACCTTTACTTTTTACACAAAAAAACATTATACATGCCTATGACGCGCACCCCATTTTTTCCTCAGTTCTTAGGAAAAAAATATGCGTATGGCACTCGAGTAAATACGATAGGTCCCATAATTTTCATGAAGCGGGGAAAATGAAGCAATTTTTTAGAGGGATACGTTTATAGCAAAAAATAAACGTTTTTCAGGTGATTCTTTGAGTACGGTGGAGTACTACGATCCTCTAGTCGGACGTTGGCGGATGGCTGAAGAGATGATCATGCTACGAAGTAGAGTCGGAGTCGGAGTTCTACGAAACAAGCTTTACGCAATCGGTGGTTACGATGGCAGTGAACGTCTGGCTACAGTTGAGGAATTCGATCCAACCACCAAGCAATGGCGCAAAGTTACATCCATGCATTGCAAGCGAAGGTTCGCATTTCATGTGTTCAGGGTATATTTTATGCATCAGTGCTGGTGTTTTTATGTACAATAGTTTTATTTGATTGAAATGTTCTCTTTTTTTCATATACTTCTGGGATTATTTAGTGCGGTTGGAGCAGCTTCATTGAATGATCGTTTATATGTTTGCGGTGGATACGATGGGGTTTGTTCACTGAATACCGTGGAGTGCTTTGATGCCAAGAGGAACGTTTGGTCTATGGCGACATCCATGAGTAAGCACCGATCGGCGGCGGGTGTTGTCACCTTCCAACAAAACATTTACGCGCTTGGTGGACACGACGGAGTTGCTATATTTGACTCCGTAAGTTTCTAAATGCTCTGAAATGAATGGAAAATTTCATGTTTTTGTTCTTGTTTTTTTTCCAACTTCTGAAACAGGTTGAAAGGTTTGATCCCAACCTTGCTCAGTGGTTCCCTGTGACGCCAATGTTGACCAGGAGATGTCGCCTTGGTGTAGCTGTGCTGAATAACCTGATGTATGCTTGCGGGGGATATGATGGTTCATCGTATTTGAAATCTGTCGAAGTTTATGATGTAACGACGGATGTGTAAGTATTTTTAAATGATTTTTCAGGCGTGAAAAATTTCAGGAGTTCCTCGAGTTTGGGATTTGATTCGTAACGAGTACGTTTTAGATTTTTTTCTAAATCCCCAACACAAGTTATTGAATAAATCGCGAATTAATCCTCAAAAAACAGAACAGTCCACTGGATTCGCTTTTTGTGCAGTCCATTGTCCGAGTCGGAGGTTTCCTTTATCTAATCGAAAACCTGTGACAACCCTGGTTCATTCTACTGAAAACCCATTATGCTGGGCTTCCATTCTTTGGGGTATCGTTGTTCATGGGAATAATTTTCTTCCTGCTTTTCAAGGTGGAAGTACCTGGCTCCCATGAACGCTGCTCGGAGTCGAGTGGCACTAGTTACAAATATGGGCAAATTGTGGGCAATTGGCGGCTATGACGGAACGTCAACTCTGGCCACAATGGAAACATATGATCCAGAAAAGGATGTGTGGACCCTGGCGCCATCTATGTGTGCACACGATGGCGGTGTGGGTGTTGGTGTCATACCCGTGACGAGCTTGCATGAGGGCTTTGATGATTCGGACGAGGATCCGTGAAGATGTGAAACGAAATACTGTATCATGCTACACACTCTCGAAGAAGAAAATAATTTTTAAAGAACGTTGGAGGAAGAATGTCCTGAGGATCAGATCGCTGAAGGATACTTTTTTCATATTTATTGATGGCGTTTTTCTTCGCTGTTCATTTTCTTCAAAGGGACTTCGTACGCACAACTGATAAAAAATTAATTTAAGTTTGACGAAAGTTCGCTGCTGTTTCCGTGAATTTCAACAAAGACGTATGTGTTTTTTCTGTTTTTTTAAGCATTGAGACTTTTTTCAATATGGCTTCCATTTTTTTTAGATTTTTGAATGTTCCTATACTCGTAATCACTCGTGAGACGTGTGAGGCTCCTGCAAAACGTGATCATGATACAGTATCAAGAAATTAAAACTTCGAACTTTTGTCGAACCCCTCGTAAACTGGCTTGGCAGCGCAATGCAACCATTCAAGACAGATTAAGAATGATTTTTTTTTTCCGTTTCTTATCAATTTTTGACATGAAAATTTTCCTTTTTCGGAATAATTCGGAGTTTTGTAAAAAAAAAAATAAGAAAAAGGTCGTGGTTTTTGGTGGAGAGCGGGATAAGCTTATCCGAATTGATGGTTTTTCGAAGACGGTTCTTCGTTCAAGGAATGTTGGAGACCTGTACGGTGTAGTGTACAATCGTGTTGTCCGTGTTTCTTATTGCTTTGCTCTTGAAGCCAGATTGAGGAGTTGAAATTCGTGTGAGTTCAGTCGTGTGATTCGGAAAGTATTGAATACATTGGAAAGCAAAATTTTCACGGATTTGTTGAGCAATCGAGGAAAATGAGAGTTTCAGTCATGGTTGAAAATTTTGTTCGAAAAGGGGGTGACAATGTCGCTGTAAACTCACGAGCGTGGGAATCTGTCACAGCCAAGTAATTTTCTCCGTGGTGATGTTTGAGGAATTTCAGTTTCCTTGTGTTCATGCTTGATTTTTGCTTATATCAGAATATATTCGCCAGATCTCGTTAGAATTTTTCTGCGTCGCATTTTGAATTCCCCCGATTAAAGAAAAATAATTTAGACAATCTGAGAAGATCTCGTGTGTTCATGTCTTTTTTTTCGGATCAGAATGTAGCGTGATTTAGTAAGAATATTTATGCTTCGCAGTTGCTATTCAACTGAGTGACAAGAAGTAATTCGAGCGACATTGTGACTTCGATGCTTTATTTTTTATTTTTGATTAATCTGATTGCCTCGTTGTTTTATTACTTATGCGATATTTTTCTTGACTTTTTAGATGGCATTTTGAAAGCGTATCCGCGCCAGTTCGTCAGGGTTTTCCGAATTCGGTGATTTGATTTTTTTTGTCTTCAACGATGGATTTCGAACTCAAGTACTGCTGTGAAAGCCGTGGGCTGAAACGAAGTCTCGACTCGGTATTGGACGACTGCGACAAACTCACGACTGACGGAGACGAGTCTGCGGATTCCTTTGGCTCCACCGTCGACTCCTTTGTGGACAAACTCGAATTGAACCTTCCGGCAATGTCTTTTATGCCGACGTCGTCGTCACCTTCATTGTCCTCGTCTCCGCCAACCCCTCCGGCGACGGAGTCTTCTCTCGTTGTGGGATCTAAACTCTTGGCGACGCAACAAACGCTCAATATAGCATTTGGGCCGCAGGGTCAATTGTACGCCTTGTTGCCTGCTATGGAAACTGTGCCAGAAAAGGTCATGGTTCCTCGGCCGAAAATTTTTGTGAGTACCTCATTTTCGTTTGTTTAAAGTTTGAATCGAGAAATTATTCCGTTTTCCCGTTCTGTAGCTTGACCGTCGAGTACAGTAGAGGATTGTTTTTTAGTCACCCAAAAATTCGGTCAGCGACCTTTCGAAGTGGTACCGAATTGTCACGTCGGACGACTCCGTCAAGTTAAAAATTATTATTCATTGTACAGATGCTAATGGGGTATTTTACGTAGCAAGTACTTTTAAGTACTGTAAGCAAAGTAAGGGAATGCATCAATTTTGGCGGTCTTGAGAATTTTCGCGTCAAATTTCGTCTTGAAATATTTTCTCTGCAAAGCGTTGAATTTTATTTTATTTTCATCGCAATGAAACGTTTTGCGCGTCGTACGTGTGAAAATGTGAGGATTCACAACTTTTTCCCTGATTTCAGTCGATCTAAAAATAATGAAACGTTGAGCGGAATTACGTTTATTTTGCCAAAAACCCATGAATCGCGATGTCGACGTTTTCAACGTTCACAAGCGTGACTAAGAGAGTTCAGGAGACGAGCTGAGCAGCGAAAAAAAAAAATTCATGGGCAATTCTGAGAGACGAATAATCGTTTATTTGTATAGTTAGTTTGGATGAGGGGTGCTGAGACAACTTCTGTCTAGAATTAGGATCTCAACTTGTATTGCTTTTTTCGGAAGTCGTAGCATTTTAAGGGTGCTTCGGAAAGTTGAAGGTAATGTTCATGGATGGTATGAAGAATAAAGCCTGGGAAAAAAGCGATTAGTGAGGATAGTCGGGTGATTAAGCGAATATGGAAGATGGAGATTTAGTTATTTTCCCTTGGAGCTCGACGATCAGTTCTTCTTACTCCACAGTAATCCGGTTTCGGTGACGGAGAAATGGGTGAGCAATTTCTGCGTAACGGGTAGTTGCCGGCATTTTGCTCCTTCCTTCGAAATTTTCGAGGATTTTTTTTTAGAATTTTGACTTCTGTGATATCCGCATGTTACTGGGCTACCAGAATTACTGTACGAGATTTGTTAATTTTCATTTCGCAGTCGCTGAATTTTTGCTTAATGCCGTTGACGTGCATTCAAACGAAATATTCGAAATTAATTATTTTTCTGGGTCATTTTTAAATGAAAGGTAAATTAAATTCTTCTCCCGGCGAAGTAGGTATCAGAAGAAGGGAATCGGTTGAGTCAGTGTGACGACAAAAGACGTGCTACTCATAACGAAGTCGAGCGTCGGCGAAGGGACAAGATCAACACGCTGATCATGAAACTTGCCAAAATCATCCCGGATTGTCCGACGAGCAAGAGCGATATTTTGTGCAGAGCCTGCGACTATGTGTCTGATCTGCAGAGATATTTGACCGCGTTGGAGGAAAAGGTTAGTCCTTGTGATGAACAAACGTGTCTAGAAAATTTCGATCGAGGCAATGCTGTTCTGTGGTAACCTTTGAAGATAAATGTCATGACGACATTTATGAAGAGAAAGAAAACAACTAATTTTTGCCATGTGGGTGTTTCGTTTGGTATTAAAACTATTAACTCTTCTCGTGTCATGTAATAATTTGGCAAGAAGCCCCGAGGTAATGAAAAAATTAGTTATTTTTCATTT
Organism: Notodromas monacha; assembly: GCA_905338405.1. Classification (NCBI taxonomy): domain Eukaryota; kingdom Metazoa; phylum Arthropoda; class Ostracoda; order Podocopida; family Cyprididae; genus Notodromas; species Notodromas monacha. Next base: position 41,864 of record CAJPEX010000793.1, read on the forward strand.
CGTAGATATCGCCAGCGCATGTATCCAATTCTGGAAAGCCTTCATATCCCCGGGGAAATTAGTGTCCTGCATTTAGATACGAGTCTGATTTGTGATTTTTGAAAAAGAAAAAAGTGTTTCGATATGTTGGAAGTCTGTAATTTTTTTTAGCTTGTCTGTGAGATTGCCCAGGTTACCCGTGAAACAGTTTGGGTTCTGTTATCTTATTGTTAAGCTATCGGTTCTGTTCATCTTCTCTGTAATACGTTCCAGCCTCAGAAAGTTGAATCGCCGCGAAATACTGCTTCTACTCTTGCACAAGGTAACATAATCGTAAATGATCCCTTGGTACGTATGCAGGGACTATCGGTTCTGTTCATCTTCTCTGTAATACGTTCCAGCCTCAGAAAGTTGAATCGCCGCGAAATACTGCTTCTACTCTTGCACAAGGTAACATAATTGTAAATGATTCCTTGGTACGTATGCATGGATCGGTGAGATGACAAACGCTGTATTTTTTCCATTCAAGTCTTCATTGAAGAGCGGATCTGCATCGTCTCTGAAGAATTAAAAATATGTTGATCGTCCCGAGTGGCTAATTTAAAATTCCTCAAGGTCTCGTGGTAGAGCTAAACACTCATTGCATCCCGATCATTTCTAATCAAATGATCAGGGACAGTGCTTGTTTGTCCATCTGGTCAATGTCAACGTACTGCACCATAAAAACAGCGTTTTATAATGTTCCTCAGAAAAGTATTTAGTTTTGTAATACAAATGTTGTAATAGAACTTGCGATACATGCCGAAATAGGTATAGCTTTGTGTGATCTTAGATCGCATTGAAAAAAATTCGGTTTTTTTTCGTTTCACGCCGGACCCTCCTGGAGGTTAGTCAGTGTGAGATTAATCTTTAATCGCCCTGAAATAACCCTACTGAACCTCGTTCAACTAAAGCTTTTGAAAATCCAAACCAACAATGTAACCTAAGTTGACTCCATTCAGGCCCCATGAACCCCTAGTAAAATTCAGGTGACATCTCTGTAGCGATTGACGTGTGGCGCTTTAAGAGGGATTTATCCTTTTCTGTTTGAAGTTGCACGGGGCTTACTTATGTTTTAATTTTATTTTTTGTTCTGTGTTCCAGTTTGAAAAGGCTGAAGTGGGCGAATATGATCGACAGATCGAAGTACTTAGTGCGGAAAACATGGCCTTGAGAGCGGTGCTGGAACGGAACGGGATCCCGGTTCCCGAGTTTGACGAATCTGGCGTTTCGTGATTATGTTCCACGTGTTTCACACACACACACACAGAAACACACCACAAGGTCGTACCTCCGTCCGACAGTGGCTTGGCGTAGTTTTCTCTGGCTCAGCAAGTCGTGAACTTTAAAATCCGTTAATAAAAAAAAGAAAAAAAAAGAAATGCGAGTGACCGCGATTAAGCTGTTATAGAGTATCTATTCTCTGTTGAACCCGTTCGAAGGAGCGGTTTTAAATGCTGTTTTCTCTTTTGATTTTGGGGATGGGATTGTTTAAACAGGAGATTAGAGAGGCGAAGGAAAGGTCTCTTCTGTAGCTCGTGACGTGAGTTTTTTTGTTGATGATGAATTCGTTGATACGGGGAGATCTTGGACGGTGTGCGGGTTTGGCTTGAAATTAGGAAGCGATCTGTTCGATTGCATGGTAGGGGGGATTCCTACTAACTGATGCGAATGTGTGAGGTTCTAGTCTGATTTCTCATGATAATGCACCGTATTCGAGCGAATATAAAACGGATTCTTTCTGATTTTCAGTTTTTGGCGAGTAAAAAATCAAGGTGTTTCGTGGAAAATCTGCTCAACTCCTCGTGCGCACGGTTGACGGAGTGGTCTAAATCTAAAACGTTGTTCGAATTGAAAAAAATTTGTGTTTGTTATCTCATTGATATCTTCCTGCTGAGGATAAGTTCGAAACGAACGTTGAACTACCTGTGTTGCGTATTGGAAGGCAAAAAAATTAGATTAAATTTTTTTTTTCTAACGCTATGGCTTGGGAATTGAATTTTGCTTGCGAGGACTTGCAATGAGCCTTGATTTACGGACCGTCATCGCGATTAATTTCGTGCGAAGAGATTCCTGAAGGCAATGGTTTTCCTCCCCGCCTGAATTTCTGGCGTATTTTGAAAGAACTGGGGATTCGTGTTAACTTAACGAGGGACTTTTTCTACCGAAGAGATCAACTGAAAATAAATTGAATATGTGTTTGAAGCAATGGCTTCTTATATTCGCTCGAATACGGTATATTAAATAGAGGTTCTAGGAGAGGTTCAATTCTTCTAAGAAGATTATAAACTTTAGAGTCTGTTTTAGACTTGTCGAAGAGCGTGACGGCGAGAAAACAAATCGTGCAATGAACATGCTATTTAAAAAAAATGTGATGCGTTTTAGATTTCCAGCGTCTATGTTTTAGAAATACGGATTTATTTCTGCATCAGTGTGGAAAGATTCAGCGAAGCTGTGAGGAAATTGAATCAGGTAGTTGAAGATCAGCTTCGAGTTTTCGCTCTGAAAACACGCGTTATTATTTTCGAGAACGAAAGAGTGACACTAACAAGCAATTGGCTGTGAGAAGCTGAGCTGCCATGAAGTGAGAAACGATCGATTTGTTCGAGAAGTTTGAAAGCGGCGTTAGTTGTTAACCGCGATTAGTTGTTTCACAATCGATGCCGTTGTTCTACTCAGGCAAATCTTGGTAATTCGTCTGAGAAAAAAAAATCTCGATAGTTTCTGACTTCGTGTTCCATGGTTTCATTCAACGACGTGCAATGTTCTGCGGAAGCTTTCAGGAATTTTAGTTATATTCAGCGCGTAGTCATTTTTAGTGATGTTGACTCGTTTGGAGGTGATGATAAAAAAGGAGAAGAAATGCTGCGTTTTCTTTCATTTCATCTGTTCGTGAAATCCACGGATTCTTTGGTACTAATTCTGCCCCGTTTTCAGGTGCTCCTGAAAAAAAAAAAAACGATGCCTGGTGCTTTTGCGGCTATTGTGATGAAAGTTTAGTCGCTGTTCTAGTTCCAGTTGTTGATTCGGAGGAAACGTGAGTACGTTATCAATTATTCAGACGAAATCGACAATGCGTCAAATTTCTTTGGAGTGATACAAACAAAAATTGAAAATAAATCATTTTCATTAATCGATTAAATTCAGATTGGAAGAACCTGTTGAAATCGGGCGTCGTTTGCATACATTAAAAAGAACTTTAGGTATGCATTGATTGACTTCATCTATTTTTGTTTGATTTGATCAGAGTCAAAATCAGGAATTGCTCAGTTATCGTTTTTTTTTTTTTTTGCTTTCAAAAATTACTGGATTCGATTGAATCTCTTTCAGATGGCCGAAGTTGAAATTCGGAATCGTTGAGATGTTTGAACGCCGTAAATAGCCAAATTTATTTTATTTTATCGATGGAATTTAAGTCGAGGGATTTCTCTTGAAATTCTGGATCATCCAGATTGTTAATCATCAAAAATGAAAAAAATGTGCGCTGAATTTCTTTTGTGGGAAAAATATTCTTCGACCTACTTGTTGATTTTCAGTGCAAGTTGGGGCTCGAAAATATTTGGATCCTTGCATTTCTAGCAAAACAGAGAAATATCTTAAATTTAGTTCGTTGCGTTTGTTTAAATAATCCGAGTGCATATTTAATGAAGCTCATGTACAGGGTACCTGATCAGATTGGTCTTCCTTAAATACAGTATCTGCTTCGATTAGATCTTTTATATGAAGCAAATTGAAAAATAGTATTGAAGATTGAATTTTCCGAGATTCGAGCATTGATTCTAGACACTCGTTCAGATGCGCGCTCTTCAATATTGAACGAATTTGGTGTATTATTGGTTCGTTTGGAATGATTGATTTTAAATCTGGCACCGTTGAAATGTTGAAATTTTTTTAATTAAAAAAAACCGGATTGTGTTTTTATTACAAAACAAGCTATTCGTGAGTTTTTCTTTTCGCTATACCGAGTAGGTTTGCACAAAAGGTGTTGTTTCTTCGCTGGAACAACGTCAATATTCTGCTCAATTCTTCAACTGGGAGGAAAAAAAACAAAAAACAAACAAAACAAAACATTGGAGGTAGAAAAAATGAATTCGTTCAGCTGGTTTTGATGCGCGAAGTTTTCGCCAAAACGGGAGCTGGTGTTGAATGCCTCGCGACTGGAAGAAGAAAATCGGTCGTCCAGTCGTCATTTTCCTTGTCATTCCCTTCATCATCATCATCATCGTCGTCGTTGTCGTCGTCACTGATTGGGATTCTTGTTTTGGGCGCCGTGGCGGGATTCGTATTGTGGATGATGGGCACGGACCTCGTGTTCTTACAGTTGTCGCCTTCTTCTTCTTCCTCGTCGTTTTCGTGGTAGCTGGGTCGGCGATGGTTCGCGGGTGCCTTCGAGACTGGGCCAGGTGGCAGTGGAGGGTGCGAGTGGCGGTGCGTGGCGCAGAACTCGGCGATGCGAACGCAGGCCTCTCGCATTTGCTCCAGTGGCACAGTGAGCACCACTCGTACGTAGTTGTCCACGTTGAAACACTGTCATTTTGGAGGGGGGAAAATTAAAAATTAGGGAGAAGTTGTTTTTAATTTTTGGCTTATGTTATGAGGAAATTTATGCTTTACTCACGAAGTTGAAAAGTTAGCTTGATGATTGCTTGATTTAAGAATCAGAAGAATTGCTTTATAATAAGGACGTTAATCAGCTGGGCTGCGGCCAGGAAAAAAGTTTCTTATGCTTGGGTCAAATTAAAAAAAAATGTATTGACGGCGAGAATGGCGAATCTTTCAAACCGCGAGTCTCGGGTTTTGGCTTGCAATTTTATTGAAGAAGAAATTAATTTTTGTACCTTTCCGGGTAGACAGAAGACTGATTGCTCTGCCACTAATCTTTCGACGAAATGTAGATCTGAGGTGAATTCTGGAAACTGCTCCATGTCAATGCCAACCTGTAATGAGAGAGCAATTTCAAAATGTTCGAACAGTCAGATTGTCACGACGGAGGATGAATCTTGCAAATTTAAATTCGCGGAAGATAATTTGCTCACATCAGGGAATTACATTTCAACTGATTCCAGTACCGTAGTTTATTTATGTGCAGTATTGTCGTATTCTCTCTTGACTCGCGAATTTTTTTTAGTTTTAGAAATTTTGTGGAAGAGAAAAATGCCTCGCATGATGATAAAAAATCAAAGAAACTCTTCCATGGCACGACGTTGCTTCAAATCGGACAGAAATGTTCGATATGTCTGTTGAATCGGACAGAAAGATCAAAACTGGGAAGAGCTTCTAAAAAAAGTTGATTCAAAAATTCTGAATCCAATGAATCGCGTTTTTTTTTTCACCACTGAGATTATCAGGGTCATTTTCTGGCGTGGATAAGTGCTGTATTTCCTCACCATCATGTACATTGCACCCGAAGGCTTCACCGGTCGAAGTCCTGGAACGGATGCCAGGTATTCGAATGAGACAGCGGCATTTTCCTGCGAAAAATTTACATTTCTTCAAAACGTTATTGAAAAAAAATTGATGCTAATATTCGCTGCCCGTTTTCTTCTGGTCGTCGGTTCGATTACGAAATATGACTGCGAAAATTGTCACAATTTTCAGACCCTGCGGTGGATAAAAAAAATTATTTATGATGATGAGACGTGTTGATCAGCTGCTGGGGAATTTAATTTCTCTTGCAAATTTAAAACTATTGCATTTGAAGAAAATAAATGGGAGTGTTTTCTTTTTCTTGTCAGTTGGGAGAAATGAGTTCGAATCACACAAATGTGGAGATTTGATCATGTTTTGTACCTGAAAATTTAGAGAAAACCCGGTGATTTCCGTTTTATTTTATTTATTTATTGATATTCTCTGAAGTCTTTTTTTTTATTCTACTCAAATGGGTGGAGGTGGAATTAATTTGTATGAAATGAAAATAACTCGATCATTTACTGATCCTCATTCCAATTTATTTTTTTTCACCCGAGTTAAAAAAAAAAGACCGAGGTAGTCGTTGGACTTTTAGATGCTGTAGTTGAAAAAAATTGGAGTGACGATGCCCATGATCTGATAAGTGCGTTCCAATAAAAAATAGAGGTTGTATATTCGCAACTTTTACGTCCCGGAAATCGGGGTGAAATTCTGAAGAGGTTGAGACAAATTTCGCCGAAGTTGAGGCTGCAATACGCATTTTTTTTTTCTGCGCATTAGATTACGCTTCATAATTTCTCATTTTTATTCGGGGGATTCTGGCTCAAAATCGTGGGTACCCCAATACTTTTTTTTTCCGAGATATAATCAGAACCCCTCCCCCACCCCCCCCTTTTTACTCCAATGTAAGTCGAATGACTTGAATCAAGTGCTGACGGAAATTTCATTCAAGAAAATTGATGATTTTACCTGAACTTGAGCGATAGCCTCGTCGAAGAAATCTGGCGGCGTTTCTGCGACAATTTTTGGCAAAGCTCCTTGAACGATGGTGTTGCTGCCGATTGTTCGTTGACTCAGACTTTGCAAGCCATGTCGAACATCGTTCAAAATGCCATTTCTGTCGCAAACCAGGATCCAACCCATTCGCCATCCGGGCACCATAAACCTTGAGAAAATTTCGCAAAAGGAGGATTCAAATCGACCTTTGATTATGTGCTATATTCCGTGCCAAAATTTTTATTTTATGAGAGAGAAAGCTGATTTGATTTTTATTTGGAACACTCGTTCTCCCTTTGGTGTATTAATTACCTGGGCTAACTTGCAAGAAATTTCTGGAACGATTATTTTTCTGGTCTGAATTCAAAAGCTCTGGTTAAGCTGCGCGATTGAACTTCTTTTTTTTTTTAATTTGAGGAAGTGTTTCAAGATAATTTCGTCCGAGGTTCAGAGCAACCTTCAGTACCGGACTTGAATGTTTTTTGCGAGTTGTGGAAAGGAAATATTCCTGTGCAATCAAGAATATCTAGATTTTTTGCTATGCTTTTTCTGCTTGTGCTATTTTTGCTTCAGTGCGTCGATTCCATTAATTTCAAGACCAGTCTGAAAATTCAACTCGCATCTTTTCTCGGAATTTTTCGAAAGATCAGGACAATGCATGTCTTGTGAAAATTGTTCGATTGGATAATGAACTGACCTTTTTGTGAGTCCTCCACAGCTGAGAATAGGCACTGTGTTTGTGAGGGAAGACAGGGGATAAAATTTGTTTTCGTTTCCCGGTTCACCAGGGAAAACCTGTGGGAAAATGTTCAATTTTCGATCATTTTATTTTGTGAAAAATGTTTACCGTATCTACTCGAGTATTAAGTAATTTTTGTAAAAATCGGCTTCAAGAAATAAAAGCATACCTTTATCTCAGACAGGGTTTCGTACAGTATTTTATAGCGTCTTGGAATCGTACATGAAATGTCCGATCATCAAAATCTTGAAAAAAAAAAGAATTGAGTCTCGAATTTTTTGATGCGAATCCAAAGAAAATTTCGACTTAGCTAGCGAAAGATTTAGGCAGTATTTATTTTCTTTTGAAATATTTTAGATCTGGTTGGGGTCTAAGTCATTGAACTCTTGGAGTCTGCAGAATTTTAAAAGATAGTTTGGCTTTCGGAGTCGTGACTTTTTTGCAGTTTATTATATAGAACGTATACTTTATATGAATGTTTCCAATCAGTGACACCTTATATATTCGAGTAAATACGCTGATATTGTCGGAATGTATTTTTAAAGTTTGAAAACTCACGAATCGGTCGTATATCTCGTCCGCGATTATTGGCAGTCGGAAACGCTCGGCTAGCTCCAAAATTTGCTGAAGGTGTTGCCTTGAAAACACCGACCCACAGGGGTTCGAAGGGTTGTTGATGAGAATGGCGGCGGTGTTGTCGTCGACGAGTGCCGCCACATCTTCCAGGTCTACTTCCCAACCCCGCTCAGGCTACATGTAGCATGTTGGAAAAATTTTCACTTATTTCATATCAAATTTTCTTGCGTTCGTCTGATATAATTCAGATGAAGTATCGTATGAGTAGACAAGTTTTTATTTTGAAGGAAAAACAATTAAAAATGGACTAGTAAAAATTGTAAAAAAAAAAATTCAACATTATCGAAAAAAATTTGGTTTGTTTATCTTGTTCCTCGAGGTTGAGTAGATTAATTTTTCTTATGTTCATCTGATTCGATTCGGAAGGATTTTCTTGGAAGTCGACAAGCGTTTGTTTAAGGAAGAATACTGTAGTTGAAAAGGACTGACGTGGAAATTATAAAAAATGTAAACGTATCGAAAAAACATTTCCCGAGGTTGAGATTATTGACGTCTTTTTTTTCGACTGTCGTCTGGAAATTGTTGTGTTTTCATGGGGATGATTGGAAAAAATGTGGGATTTTTATCAACTACTCTGAAAAAAAGAATAGTGGACATGGACTTGAGTGAAAATGAGAAAGTCAACGCATCGAAACAAATTTTGGTTTATGTATACAGTATCTTTTTTTTTTCCCCAGGCTAAGCTTACCAAAGAATTTTTTAAAGATTTTCACCTCGAACTTCTCGTGGTTTTATGGGGATTATTGATGAGAAAATTCGACATTTTTAGCCGAAATATTTTTTAAATAGACTAATATTTGTTATCTCCAACTGGAATGAGACTTTCGAGGGATTTGTGAAACTTTCTGAAAAGCCCTTGTTGTGATTTTATTTTCGTTTCGGGTTCAGGTCCGTCGACAGTCAAGCTTCGATTTTGATCAATCACAAAAACGCAGTACTCGGCGTTTTTTTTTATAGTTTCAAGGTAGAATAGATGAACAACCTCTTTATCAGATGTGGATATTATCGAATGAACCTGAGAATAGTGGAATAAAGGACAAAAATAGGGTGGACTTACCAGTAGTCGGTAGTGTTTGGTTTGAATGCCGAGTCCTTCGGAAAGGGTTTGGTACAGGGGAAACCCAGGTCGGGGAACGAGCAAGTTTTGACCGGGATCACAGAGTACTGAGATGCACAAGTCCAAGGCGCTGGAGCAGCCACTTGTCAAAATCACGTCCTTTTTTGTGTGTGTTTGGAATTTCGAGAAAGAGAAGAATAATTTGGAAATTGAATTTCACCAATTCGATATTTGCTGGGGGTTATGTCAGGAGAGCTGGAATTATGACCTACTTAATTGATGTATTTGACCTAACTGAACTGAAGAGATGGATTTCGAAGTTTAATTTTTTGTAACTATTTTTCCTGAATTGCACGCAGTTTTTTCTTGTTTGAATAGATGTTCTGGTTCTGACATTGTTCATGAAACGAAATTGAATCCTTTTTCCTCCGATTGAGAAAATTGCAAAAGGCGTCTTTAATTTACTAAAAAATGGAAATAATTTCAATTAAAGTCGATGATTTTGTAATTATATTTTGCTTCTATATTTATGAGTCATGGCGCTGCAAATACTGTATTGCAGTTGAATTTTGAGCGAATGAAGAGTAAAAATTGACGTAGAGCTGAAAACTGGAATATTTGACGTGTTTTTGAAGAATGAATTCCCCGATGAAGACTTCGATTGACGAGAATATTTTGTCTATCAAGCGTGTTAAATTCTTTGATAATTTTTCCATTCGCATCGTATGCAGACGAATATATGCGAAGTGAATATTACTGCTCTTCTTATTTATTTATTCGTGCCTGTTAGATATTCTTTGTGCAGTTCGATTCGGATTGAAATGTATATTTTGAAAATTTGAGCGTATTCAAATGAAGATTTGTTTAATTTATTCTTCGTTTTATTCGAGTTTAAGGAAATTGGGGAAATTATTGCGACTTTCTTCGTCTCGTGTTTTCATGGAAATTATTTTGCCTTTTATGCAATAGTGAAATTCGTATTCGAATTGTTTAGTTGGATTAATTATTGAATGAAAATGTTTCGGATTGCTTAACCCTAGTCTTGCCCGGCAAGGAATTCGGGGGTTTCTGAAGAAATAAATAATTGCAACCTTTTTTTTAAAGCGACAGGTCTAAAATTCTCGTGGTGTTGAATTGTCAGTCGTGATCCTGCTCATTTTTAGCATATATATTTTGCAGCGTTCTCGTGATAGCCCGTGATTTTATTTTATTTTTTAATTGAGAACTGCCTTATTTATGGAAATTTTGCTTAGCTAGATTAATTATTGAATGGAAATGTTTCGGATGGCTTAACCCTATTCTTGCCCGGCAAGGAATTCGGGGGTTCCTGAAGAAATGAATAATTGCAACCTTTTTTTTAAAAGCGACAGGTCTGCAATTTTCGTACTTTCGAATTGTCAGTCGTAATACTGCACATTTTTTAGTATGTATATTTTGCAGCGTTCTCGTGATAGACCGTGATTTTTTTTTTAATCGAGAACTGCCTTATTTATTGAAATTTTTGGAGGTGTTGAACTTTACGTTGAATTCTAAGGATTCCTTTCGGAGCCGGGTTCACACGAGTCAGTTCTTCCACAATGTTTTCACGACTACGAGGACAGGTGCGGGGGGATACTGCGGAATAAGAACGAGATTCTCGATTTGAATTGAATGATTCGAATTTGAATCAAATTTTGAGCGGTCGTTTGTTCCGACCGTTGAATGAATAGAAGCAGAGGGCGAATGAGATTATCATCGTCGTTGTTTGTCATCGTATGTTTTCGGGGAAGTTGTAAGAGGATGAAACGGCGGAATGGTGGGTGTGTCTCTTACGACCATTTGTTTTTCTCTTGACATTATATGACAGTATGGGAAGATTTTGTTTGTTTGTTTGGAATTACCCGAGTCTGAATACTTGCTAATTCTGACGAGCTTGGAGGAAAAGCGTTTCAGAGTTGTTTAAAAAAATGTGCGCGATGGATTCCTGATTTCTATTCTCAGTCAATTCTCATTGAAATTAAAATTTCCTCAAGAGGAGGCAAAAAACAAACAAATAAACGGAAAGTTGCGCAATATCGCAATCGAAAATAAATACTGTACTCTCAATTTCTTTGAATCGAATAAAATCTATAATCAGGTCTTCATTTCAACGAGGACTTTAAAAAAAAATAAATATTGAAAATTCTTTTTTATTGAGTTTTTCAGCTTCATGTAAAATTTGAACATCAATATTTGGAAATCTCAGTTGGAGTATTGAACCTCATCACCTCCTCTGATTTTTTTTTTTGCTTTTTCAACTTTGATTTTTAGTTTTCAAATGTGTCCATTTTAAGTAACTTCAACAATATCTTGGATCGTTTTCATGTCACGAGTCCATGTCTTCGAGTTTTATGGATACTAGAAATCATGGTACTGTATAAGTGATTTTCATGTCACGTGACGCGTATTTTATTACACAGTACGTGAACTGAAGCGAGAAAACATATTTTTAAATTGCAAGAACGACTTTTCAAGTTGTCTAAGCTCGCGGATTTTATGTGTAGCTACTTGATGATGTATCCATGATATTTTCTCATGTCAACTGTCAATGATCCGTGTTATACCTGTTTTTTTTAATCAAAAACTGAATTCAAAAATCAGTTGAGGGATTTTCAAGTTTTTGTTACAACTTTTTATAGATTTGAGGGGAACATGAAACCTTCCGAATTTTAATATTGGGTGAATATCTCATCCAAACTTTTAGGAAGTGTGATTTTCGTGCTTATTTGGTTTTGTGAGTTTTGTCGGTGACTTTGAAGAAGCTCAAAACCGGGAATTTCTTCGTGATTTACCTTTTTTAGAAATACAGAAATGACAGAGGATGGAAAAAACATCAAATTTCAATGTAAAGCAAAACTAGACACCTTCGCAACCTTGATATTGTGCATGAGAAATTAGTCGAAGGTTGTTCACAAATTTCCGAAGAAGTTAACAATGAATCCAGCACAAATGTTTTATTGGGGTGGAAATACTGTTCCTCGATAACTTCGTCTTCTTTTTTTTATATAGGGTTTTTTACTGTGGAGTGATTATTTCGTTCAAATTTTTGTTGACGCATGATTTATAATGGACTTTTTAAAGGAAGGGAAGGTTTGGTATTCATACACAAAGTTGAGGACTTTAACTCAGAAGTTTGGTCTGAACTTTCTTTTTTTAGCGTTGTTTCGATTTATGCATGCGTACGTTAAAAAAAATTCAAAATTTCAGTTCAGATGATATTGAATAATGTTTAATATGCATCGATTTACGTAAAATTGGCAGGGATTTAGATCCAATCAGCTTCATCTAATCAGTTCCGAGTGCAGTGATGATGATAAAATTTTAAAACCAAGTTTCGCACATCGCATTCGGTTATGAAATTTTGCAAAAAACGAAGTATTCACCCTAGCTTCGAGTCCGTCGAAGAACTCAACGCAGTACGTGGCCACTGCTTCTTTTGCTGAATTATGCCCTGGAGAGAGGAGAAAAAAAGAAAAGAAACGAAGGAGTGAAATCATGAAAATTTGAAATCACCGCACATTTTTTTTTCGAGTTGGTGGGATTTAAAATTTTCTTAGCACCTGTTGACGGAGCGTACCCGTTGAAAGCAGCTCCTCGGACAGTGTCGACAATCGCGTCAATGGCTTCTTCTGGCGGTCCCAGGTTCCCGAAAACTGTTGGATCCCCTGCACACGAAAAAAAAAAATAATAATCGAATTGTTTATTCAAATAAAGACTTTGCGTTAAATTTTAGTTTGGGGTAAATTTGCAACATTTTTTGGAGGATTTTTAAAGTCAATTTTTTACAATTTAAAGAAAAAAGAGGAATGAATTTTGCAAAAATTGACGGTCGGCTCGGATTTTTTTCAGAATTTGTTCGGGTCCTTCGCGAAAAAAAGAACAAAGCAGTTGCCTCTTCTTGAAAATTTTGAAATATCTGAACATGGAAATTCAGTATTTTAAAATTCTTTTTTAATGATAACTGTTGGATCCTCTGCTCACAAAAAATAATTCAAATTGTTTATTCGTATAAAGAATTTGCGTTTAGTTTTAGTTTGGGGTAAATTCGCAAAATTATTTTGGAGGATGTTTGAAGTCACATTTTTACAAGTTGAAGAAAAGAGAGGAATGAATTTTGTAAAAATTGACGTTCGGCTCGGCTTTTTTTCAGAATTTGATCGGGTCCTTCGCGAAAAAAGAACGAAGCAGTTCCCTCTTCTTGGAAATTTTTAAATATCTGAACATTGAAATTCAGTATTTTAAAATTTTACAGGACATTATCCGAGATTTAAATTCAAATTGATGACGCCTTAGTTTTGACTTATTTCAAAATTTTACGAAAAATCCGCACATGTTTTTTTTTTCCTTCGTGAATCTCCTGAACATTTTGCCTCATAATATTGAGCCATGTTCTCGTTCTCTTCCCATTAATTCGTTTTACGAATTTACAATTTCTGGTCAAGATTCCGTTTACCGCATGTAGGACTTCATCCGTGATTTCAATCCAAATTAATGACTCCCTAGTTGTGACTTTTTTTTCGAAATTTCACAAAAAATACACACTTCAAATTTAAATCTCAATTTGGTTTTCCTTCACTTTAGGCCCAGTGACTTTCTTGAACAATTCAACTCATGATCTCAAGTCATGTGTTTTCGTTGTACAGTATTTGGTAAATTTATTTATTTCTCTTTACGAATTTACAATTTCTGGAAAAGACCAGCAGGTTTCACCTCTTGAGAATCTTGGGTGCTCAAGGCTGAAAACCATTGGTAATAATGTACAATGGGCTGAAAACTTCTGTACGAGTACCGTAGAACCAAAATACTGCATATCTAATGTACTGTACAATACTTCGAAATTTCACAGTACATTACTATTTTGAACAATTTTCACTGTACAGAGATTGTAAGTGCTTACCTATGGACAAAGCAATCATGGGCTTTTCTGGATTCGGCGCAATATCCATGGACTCGATGATGCTTCGGATGGGATTGAAGGTTTTCTTGGAAAACCGAGACGCCGGCACGTGCCAATTTTGTTGTTGTTGCTGCTGGCGGCGGTCTTCTGTGCTGACGGCGGCTTCCATGGCGGCGATGTCGCGAAACCGGTTTGCCGATACAAGACTCCTGGCTTCTCTTCCGTCGTCGCTCGCGACCAATTTATGACAGAGTTTCACTTGCGAACCGTCTGATGAAACGGTGGCACGCGGGGAGACGCAAAGAAGAGGACTGAGAAATAAATTGACGATTAAAATTTTGTTTAGTTTTTTTTCTTGGTAAATTTGTTATAGGGGGGATTGACAGGTTTTTGGTTGACGAGAGGAAAGTAGGTGCCATCCAAATTAAAAATTAAGCTTTGTCAGGATTCAGGAAATCAATGCGACAGAAAATCAACTTCAGGGGATGGATCAATTGACGTTACCTGAGCATTCGAGAAAAAATTGTTTGGAAAATTGAAAATCATTCGAGAACGTACTAATGGTCTCGGAATTGAAAAAAAAAGAATAGCGGCGGGGAAAGACACAAAGAAGAAGACTGCGAAATAAAGTGACGATTAAATTTTGTTTTTCGAAAATTTGTTGAAGGAGGAAGGGGGATTGGCACGTTTTGATTGGGAAAATAGGTATGCTGTATTATAAAAAAAACAAACTTGTAGTCAGGGAATCTGTGCTACAGAAAATCAACGTCGGGGAATGGATCAAGTGACGTTGCAGAAGCATTCGAGAAAAATTGTTCTGAAAATTGAAAATTATTCGAGAACTTACTAATAGTCTCGGAATTGAAACAAATTAAAAAAAGTTGGCGGGGAAGGACGCAAGGAAGAGGACTGAGAAATAAATTGACTATCAAATTTTGTTTTTTCTCAATTCCGTGAAGTGGGGGGGGGGTGTCAAGTTTTTGTTGCCGATGGAATATGAGGCGATTTTTCGTTCAGTGCCATGAATTTTAATCGGAAAATCAGCGTTCCAAAAAAGCAATATCAGGGTGAGGATTAATTGACAATTCCGTGTGTGTCGAGAAAAATTGCTCTAAAAATTGAAAACTGATCTTTTCAGAATTAGAACGAAAAGAAGGGCGAAGGACATACGCGAAGAAGAGGACTGAGAAAAAATTGACAATTGAATTTTTTTATTTGTAAATGCGTTAATTGACATAACCCAGCGGTTGATTGACATAACATGGGCAGTCGAGAAAAAATTTCTAAAAATTGAAAATTTTTCGAGAATGGACCAATTGCCTCAGAATTTAAAGAAAAAGAAGAGCGAGGGAAAGATGCAAAGAAGAGGACTGAAAAATGAATTGGCAATTAATGTTTCCTTTTTTGATGACATTACCCAATGGTTAATTTATTGACCATAAATTAACCATTGGGTAAGTGTGGTTGAGAAAATTTTTTCTAAAAATTTTAGTTATTCGAGAATGGACCAATCCTCTGAGAATTGAACCATAAAAACGGTAGTACGTTGAAAGCGATAGTTGTTTCAATCGATTCTCTCTTGTTTTTTTTTTCTTCGAATTTTATCTATTTGTTCGACTTGAAATGTTCGGTTGATGAAAATGTTGCTGAAATTTTAAGTCTTTTAAATTGAACCAATCGTCTTCATATTTAAATGAAGGAACAATTTTCTTGCAATTAAAAAAAATTATTCGAGGCTATTCTCTGACACTTCCATTGTTCGACATGGTATGTTTGTTGTAAACATTTTGTCATTAAAATGAAAAAAAAATTCGAAAATATACCGATCATCATAAAAATTGAAAAAAGCAATAGTTGATCTATCTTCTCTTTTTGCCTTAATTTTATCCAGTGTTGTTCTCATGCAAGTCCCTTCTTCTATTGGACTTGGTTAAAAAAATGTATTGAAATTGAAAAGTCTTCACAAAAAGACGAATCGTCACCGAATCGAAACAAGGGAAAGTCGATCGATCCCCTCTTCTTTGTCCGAAAAAATAGGTAATTAAAACAGAACGGTAAGAGAAAAAAACTGCGACGTAAACGCGCAGTTTGTTTTTAACGTAATTTTAAACTTGTAAAAACTCTTATCTAAGTAATAGAAATTTAACATTGTTTCCCTGATAATTTATTGGTTCTCCTCTTTCCGATCCAATGTTATTGATTTTTAAACAAGAATACTATACAATCGTGGACAAATTCTCAATCAATTTAATTCCGAGAAATATTTTGAAGGCCATTTGGTGCTAAATTTAAAATCAATTATAATGCCGTTTTGGAAACAAAAAGAGCGGAAACTTGCTTTGCAATGAGTTTAACCAGCCACTTCACGTCAAATGCAAGACTGGAACCGAATTTCCAGTATCACAAACCCGCTCAATATGAAGTTCACTCGTAATTTTTTTTCAAGTAGTTCCCGGGACATCAAAAGTCAGAATTCTCCCCACAATTGGCGCACGGTAAAAAGAATAAGTCGTTTTAGATGGAATGATTTGGCTGAAAGAACCGAGCATGACCCGAAAAAAAAAGAACAAGATCTTCATATTAAAAATTGAATTTTTTACTTTGTACTTTTTACTTCTTAAAAGTCTGATTATGTCTCATACCTTGCACGAAATAAGGTTTGTTGCATAATCAAACGCGATATTTCGTAGATCAATAAATTTTTACCTGTTTTTTTCTACCATGAGGTGAACGAGAAGTTTCTTGTTGGCCAACTTCATTTCATTGCACGGAAGTCTCTCGAGTGTTGAATCAAACATAGGTTAAAGCACTTTTCGGATAGGAAAAAAAAATTGGGACTTGCAGGGTTTTTTCTTCATCGAATCTGTTCCCTCTTGAATTATTTTGGTGGCTTTTTCTTGGAACAATTTACTTTTTGAGGAAAAATTGGAATTCACCTTTCTCTGAATGGCAAAGTGGAAAATATTGATGGTAGGGTTGTGAAATTCCGTGTCTTATCAGTTATGCGGGTCTTGGAAAAAAAATCGAATATTTATTCACCTAAAATTGTTACGTCGTTCAAAGTCGAAATTTCAGGCTTTTTAAATTATTTAAATTTTTAAACTCTTCTTTTGTCGAGGATGTGAAGGTGAAGAAAACAAAGGTTCTCAATTAAGGTTTCTCGTTTTTTTCCCTCAAGTTTTTTTTTTCTAAATAAGCAAAAACTGTTTTCTTCAAGAATCTTTCTTCGCGTTTAGGTCGAAGAAAATTCATTTGAAAAATGCTAAAAATTTCTTGAATTTAATTTTCATCATAGATCCGTTAAACTAGAGAAAAACTCAGTTCTTTAGCCTCCAAATCTTTTCTATCTCCACCATCTGTCGAATGATCAACTGGAAATATTTATAGGTTTAGAAAAATTATTTCCTGAACTAGAAATTCCACTCCGAAGTCTCGAAATTACTGAAATTTTACATTGCATTAAATAGTATCTAGTGATTGTGTACATCTTTCGATTGTTACAATCTTTGTACTTATCCTTTCAAAATGCGTAAAGAATGTGTTGTCAACGTTTTTCCTGGGGTATTTGCTTCAAAAGCTTGTCAAGCAAATTCATTTAAACCTGGGGCATTCGAAAAATAATAGATGCAATAATTTAAAAAGCTTCAGTCCCACATTTTTGTCGCTCATGATGAAGAAATAAATATGTATTTAATTATTGAAATCCGCTGGACTTCAACTTATTGCACGATTTTTTGTTCAAATATCTTAATTAGCTTCAGCTATATGCGATCAAAATTTTTTTCACACTGAAATTGGAAATTCCGACTCACGAATTCAATTTTCGATGTTCTGCACAACATGTAAAAGGCGGAATATCTTCAATCTCACAGTTTGCGATTGTGTAAACGATAAATATGAAAACAAAAATAGTTTCTTCTCTGGAGATTTAATTCGCGTATAATTGTGACCACCGTTTTAAGCTAGAAACCAGTTGGAACTAGGACAACGACAAAATTTTTTTTTCAATTCATCGCAAGTTGCGATGATCTGTTTTCGGATGATCGATTGTCACCCCACTGACTTTGACTGACTGACTGACCGACCGATCGATCGAACGATCGGTTCATTTACCTGCCCCTTTTTACCTCTGCATTCGACCGTGAAAAAAAGGAAGGGATATAAAACAACTGGGAGCCCCTGTGACATTATACTCTTTTGATTGACCAAATCCGGACCGAATCCGCATCCTTTTTTTTTATTGATTTTCTTTTTTTTTTTTTTTTTTAGAAAAGGCCTTTTTTGCCTTTTCATTCTCAGGTCTCCCTCGGAGACGATGTTTCGTTGGAACCCGAATCCTGCGTTGAGGCAGTGTTGCCAACCGTGGATTAATGCGTAAATGAGACGAGAATGATACGAATTCTTGGGCTTTCTCTTTCTTTTCCTTGATTCTGTTGCAGGTTTATTTTCGCAAATTTCATGATTGTCTTTGTGTTGGTTTGGATTTTTTGAGATTTTGATTTTGGAGCTTTGTGTATTTTTAAATTTGAATCTTCCTGAGGTTCTGTTTCCTTTTCGATTTATGAAAGTTCAAACGAATATTTTCTTACTTGTTTCTAAATTTGGATCATCAGTGAAAGTATGTGAGAAACGTTTCAGAGGTTTTTTTTTAGTACGTTTCAATGACTTTTTCAATGGGTACCGGTTCTCTGAGCCCAAATTTTTCAAACATTGAGTCAAGATTTACATGAGCAGCTCTTGATTTATCAGGATTTTTTTAATATTTTGAAATCCTGACTTCGGCGACTTCGTGCTCACCGAAATGTGACTCAACCCAAATTAATCTGATTTAAGGGACTCTGGTTGCTTAAAATCAAATACAGGGACTATTTGAGTACCGTTGGTTGAAATTAACCTCGTTGGGAGGAGACGGAAATCGGTGGGGAATCGTACTCTAGTTTTTATTGAATGTGAATCAAGGTAATTGTTTTTTGCATTAATAATTATATCTTTGAAACGCATGGTCAACCGCTTGTCGTACCAGTGAAACGGATTCAATGATGACATAAAGAGATAACTCTTCAAGCCCATTGATGTGTTATATCCTTAACGAGTGAACGGAATCGTTTAGACTTCAGTTAATTACTAGGGCTTCTGAACGAGGAATTGGATTGTTTTTTTTGTGTGTGTTGAAGATATGAATGAAGTGGTTCGTCGAAGAGTTGTGTTATGTAACGAAGATTTATCCTCAGATTTTTCTAGAATTTTCTTCTTCAACGTGGAAAAATTTGACGACGAAGTTTTTTTGTATTGCTGTCAAAGCACTTCTCGGCTCGAATGCATTTAATTTTGAATATATCTGACTTTCGGAGTGCTTTTCCTGTCAATTGAAAAAGAAAAAAATTAATTTTGTCCATGTTTCGTCGTTTCGAACGGTAACTCGAGCTGATGAATTACATTTTGAAAATTTAATAAGTTTGCGTTCTTTCTACAGCGAGCCAGAAAATAATGCATCACACACTTGATGTCGTTGAACAGTTGACAAAGATATTTTTATTTATTGGCGAATTGGAAGAATTCGTCAAGTGTCGCTGCTCAAAAAAGCGTGTTTCTTTTCGTATTTTGGTCCTGTAAAATCTGGTTTATCTTTGAAACACTTTCTCAAATTTATGTCGTTTTTCAGGTTCTCTAAAAAGCACTGTTCGCTTTCGAGTGACACAGTATTCATTAACAAATAAAAATTGAATGCAATTGCGGTGCCGATTAATTTTCGTCACACAGATATTTCAGAAAGACGTTTTTTTTTCATCAGAAAAAGACGAGTTTTCTTACAGGGTGAAAATCCAGTCAATTTTGAATGTTTAATTGCGAAATCTGAGGAATTTGTATCACGATAAAAATTAGAAAAACGATTGAGAATCAAGACTCATTTGTTTGAATGGTGCTCTAAAAACCAACTGTTTGCCCTCGAGTATCACGGTATTCTTTGAAAATAATTGAAATAAAATGCAATTGCGGTGACGATTAATTTTCAACACACATGTATTCAAGAAGAACGTTTTTCATCAGCAAAAGACGAGTTTTCTTACAGGGTTATATATCCAGTGAATTTTGAATGTTTAATTGCAAAATCTGAGTAATTTGTATTACGATAAAAATTAGAAAAACGATCAAGAACCCAGACTCAGTTGTTCGAATATTGCTCTAAAAACCAACTGTTCGCCTTCGAGTATCGCGGTATTCTTTAAAAGTAATTCAAATAAAATACAATGGCGGTGACGATTGATTTCCGACCCACAGATATTTTATTTTAATTTTCCCATCAGAAAAGACGTCCAGTTTTCCTTCAGGTGGAAATTCGGTCTGTTGCGAATGTTCCATTGCAAAATCTGAGTAAATTGTATCACGATAAACAAAATTTAAAAAAAATGAAATACTTCAGGAACCAGACTCAGTCCTCTGAATATGGTGCTCTAAAAGCCACTGTTGAAACTTTCGAGCGTCTGTTCGTTTAAATTTTACTTTATTTCCTCCCAGTGGAGACGAAAAAAATCGGATCATGTGCGAGTGACTCGTCTGTCTTTCGGAATAAATCAGGCATATTGAAACTTGACTTTGAAACGACGCCAGTATTTTGTATTGAAATCCAATACAACGGAATACGAAAATGAGATTGAAGTGTTTTCTAGTTTCGGACGCACGGGACAAGTTGGGAACACAATATATTGCGGTGCGTGCTGTAAACAGAATTCATATTTCGTGTACGAAATTCACATTTTATTATTATTATTTATTATTATGCTTGAGGCATTTTGCATCTGCGTTGAATTAGAAACACTATCTGTTTTTTTTGTTGCAACAAGGTTCTGAATTTTATGTAATTTTAAATTACGGCCGAATTTTTTTGTAATTTCTTCTTGGATGAATTTCTAACTAATTTTGTCTCTGACTCCTTTCAGAAAAGTGTATCCGGGTCCTTGAATTTGTTTGAATTCGCTTCTTTTAACAATTTTTCCAGATTTTGTCACGAAATTTTCGAGATTGGATATTTACCTGTAAGAAAACTCACGCCTTTTCTGATTGGGAAAAGTTTTTCTAGGATTTCGATGAGGCGGGAATTAATCATCACCGCAATTAAATTGGAAACATTAAAAGAAGAATGCAGATTTTTTTTTGAAAATGCTACGGGGACAATTTCAGTTTGGAAAAATTTCTCGAGTCGAAATTTAGCGCAGTGTTGATTCTTTGGATGGAAAATTCCGAATCACTGGTCTAAAGATTTGTGTTGGCAACGCTTTGAATTCTAAGGCCTGAAAATAATCAACCGTGTCCTAGGATTTCCCTTGTTCAACGCTTTAATTTGTTACGAGGGGTAGAGAATAAAAGCCGCGGGTTTAGCCTTGGAGAAATTCGTTCAATTGTCTCACTCCCAGCTTTCCTGTGTGTTCACATCCGGGAAATCCTGACTTGCTGAACGATGCAATAGTTTTACTTTAGCTTTAAAAGCTTACGTAATTGAATGCGAGACGCAGATTCTTCGAATAACTCCGCAGAGGATCAGGCGATTAAAAAAAAAGTATTATGGTTCATCGAAAATGAGTTCATATTTTTTGAAACGAAAATAAGGTTTGAAAATCAAGTCGAGTGTTATTTCCCTTAAATGCCTGATTTATCCCGATAAATATGCAATACATTATTCGCATTGATCGAATTTTTGCCATAACATTTCAGCTCGAGGGAATTATTTTAAAAGCGGAAATAGGCTTATGAAAATCAAGGCATGTCTTGTACTTTGGGATGTTTGAAATGGATGATTTCTTCTGATCCGTACAATATTTTGACTGGAAATGATGACAATTTAATTTATTAAACTGCAGTTCAAGGGATAATCGTAATTTATGTTGAAGGTGTACGAGGAATAAATCAAAAGCAGGAGTGTGCAAGTAAAAGTCTCGTATACAGTAAAATCTCTTTACACAAAATACCGTTACAACAAATGAAAAAATGAACCCAACGAAACTAATCCCAAAAAAGGGTTTGTATGCTTTAGAAACCCCGTTAGAAATTGTAAGCTTTTTTGGAACACCCACACATAAATTGCTTAGAAAAACTTAATCAACAGAAAGTGCCGCTGGTGTTGACCGGTTATTCAGAATAAAAGTTTGTCATTTACATTTAAACTTTTTTTTGAAGATCGAGTTTTTTTTTAATGCCAAGAAGCAGCTGAGAAGGTTACAAAAGGATGATGCCAAATTTATGCAGGTTTAATTTTTAGAAAATCTTCCGACCAGTCAACAATTTCAAAAATCTTGTTATAACAAATTATTCGTTATAACTAACTTTTTCTGGAGTCCCCACGAGTTTGTTGTAACGAGATTTCACTGTACTACGGAAGAAAATGAATACGGTGTATTGAAGGTGTGTTTTTATATTTGCAGGTAAAAATTGTTTTCACTTTTTCAAATTTTCAAGGCACGCGCTATTTTCAAAATTGTCGCTGGAGAAAATGATCTCCTGAAATTGCAATATTTGAATGGGAGTTTCCATTCTACATCAGTTCGATTCACCTCCAAAGCGAATCATTTGAGATGAATCCATTTAAAAATGTTTTTCGTGTAAAAGTTGAGTTGCGCACACTTTTGTCCGATCTCCAAAAATTACTTCTATGTTATGATAAAACATTATTTATAGCACTGAACATTCCGAAACGCACTTCAGAAATTCAAAAGGTGAGAACGGTTTTCGGTAGAAAATATTTCGCCGATTTTTTGCGGGGATTATTTTTCTAGTGTCCACTTGTGGTAAAATTTCCGAAAGAAATGATCGTTTGAACTCGGCGTGTTTCGTTTGACATCGGGTCGAATACTTTTCGAATTTGAAATCCCGATTTAGTTTTTCGAGACATTATTTTTTTATCGTTTTGAAAGTGTATTTATCGATACAACCCTATAGCGTAAATAACCCTCCCTCCTTCTCCAACTCATGACAGTTCCGTTAAATCTAATTTTGATGACAATGGTGAATCCGACACTTCAAAAGTATGTGTGAAAAATGCGTAATTTTCCGACGTGAATGGGGAAAACTTTTCCGAAAGCACTAGAAAAAAAACACAATTTGAAAACACGAATGAGAAGAATGAAGTACTGTAAAACTCTAAAAAAAAAACGCGCCCGAGGTGTTTTCATCGAATCAAGTAGATTATATATACCGTCCACTCTTTGAGACATCCGAAAGGGATCTCTGATTTCGAGGGTTCACGTCGGTCACTCTTTATATATTCTCTTGTCGTCGGTATCTCTCCCCCCCCCCTCTTCCCCGGGTCAAGTATGAAACTCCGACGTTTGGTTTGGGACTTACGCAACCCGTGGTTCGACGCGACGCGCGGGGTTCCCAAACCCGAACGAGTCGACACGAGGGGCCAGAGTGTCGTCGACGTCGCGGGACTTTGAGACAAGGAGGAGGAGGGTGGGTTGGTTGGTTGAAAGAATTCTGCGCCTGAAGGAATGAGGTTGATGCGCATAATTCATGCGTATGATTTATTTTTATTTATTTTATTTGTGTAGGACCATTTGTATTTTTTCCCCCTGAATATCGAGAACTTTCTTGACCTGCCCTCTTTTTTTTTCTTTTTAATTCCTGTACGCGAGATATTTATTGATCTTTTTTTCGGGAAGGCGGGGGATGAGTGTGGTGGAAATTATCGGAGCGATTTTTTTTTGTGACGATTTCAGGGAAAGTAAATTTTATCAAGCAGAAAATCTGGAGTTGTTTTACCAGTGAGCTGATCCAGTTTATTTTAGATGCAGAAAACTACAGCCCAGAAAAGGGTATAAGATTTTTTTGAATCATTTTCAGAATGTTCAAACCTTGATTTGCTGCATGTTTTCCTTTTTATTTTAAGACAGGAAAGGAAAGGAGTCTTTGTTTTAGCGCATGGTTTGCTCACCCCTTGATGCCAACCTGGAGGCAGCAGGAACCTGGTTTTGTGACTGGGTTTCTTGAAATTGCGAGGTTTTAATTTTTCGATGAATTTTTGGTGTCTCAGTATAAGAAAAATGTGAATTTTTTTGTGGAAAGCATCAGAACATTTTTAGTTGTGAAATCTGAAGGAAGATATATTAGATATGGTAGAACCCTTAATAACACTTTATTTTGACAACAATCACCTCATGAACAGTTTTAAAAAGAAACTTGCAGTCGAAAGACAGATGTATTCACGTAGTACTTTTTAGTTTGCTACAGATGAGATTTCAAAATGTTTATCAAATTATTTAAAGGGAAAATGAACCGAGCTGGAAATTCGTGCGATTATCTCTTGACCCATGAAATGAAACTAATGAAAATGGTCGCAGTTCAAAGTCGAATTTTGGCGATAAATTTCGGTTCACGTCGACATTTTTTAGTATTCTTTTCAAGAAATTCTTCAAATTGAGTCGAAACGCGAATTTAATGTGGCGCTGGGTCAAAAGAGGACCACATCAGTTTGAACATGACGCACCTGATTTCCAACTTATTTTCTAAAGATAAATTTTGTTGACCACGTATGAAATTCATTTTTGGGCGATTTTTTTTCGTTCCTGGAGTGTTGAGAAGCTTTTTGACTTGTCCTCGTTTTGTTCCTCTCTACGCGAGCTGTAATTTTTTTTATTCCACTTGTAAAAATAATATAATTCAACCCGGAAAACTAATAAAACTTCGATTACTTGATGAAATTGTTCTTCGAGGAAATCGAACTTTCTGTTCACTTTTCAAGTGATGAACGTTTGTTTTGCTTTTTTTTTTGCCTCGTTTTCCTTGTTTTTGACTTTTTTTCGTTTATTTTATGAAGGTGCCGTGTGAAACGTACTGTAAATGTATTCGTCATTTAGAATCTATTGAAGAGATCCGCAAAGAATCTAGTACAGATCAACCAATAAACACGAATACGCTTCATATTTTCACATTACATAATTCGTCGATATATTTTTTTGGTTTTCAAATCAATTCGCCAGCATTTTATTTTGTGAATTTTAAATTCCTCGAACGATGGAATTTTTTGACGATGGAGTCCACTACAAAAATAAACTTATCGAGTGCCCGAGAAGTAACAGTTCTATATACATAAAAACAAGGTATTAGAACTGATCTCAGCCAGGAAATCAACCCAAATCACGCTACTCGATTTAAAAAAATATATTTTATAAAAAAAAGATTTCACAATTTTTTGGTCAATTGCAATGATTTGGAGTCCAAATAGCCCATCTTGACTCTCTTGGAGACTTGGACTTCCGTACTTTTATGTCAACCAACTAGAGGAACCCTGGTTCGTGGTGTTTACTCATTCTCACGGAATTACGTAACCCCCTGGGATTAATTTTTGCATACTTGAACCGGGTGGAATGCTGAACTCTTGAACGATAGATTTGTTAGGCATTCGTGTTCGTTTACTTTTTTCTCAGGACATTAAGATCAAGTGTATATCCCTGTTTGGGGTGGGTTCTTTTCTTCTTTTTTTTTTTCGAGGCACTTCCTCACCTTGTCATGGCCATGATGCGAACCAGAATCGATTTAAAAAAAAAAACCTTCATCACATTTGAATACAAAGCAAAAAAGGACGAACAACTTGACCGCTAGTTTTTCCCCTTTGAAGCATTCCCAATTCCTCGGGTATTTCGTACGATTCCGGAATGGATATGCAAAACGAGTTCATTCTGAACCCATACATAACGGGTTCTTTCCTTTGCCTTCCTTGCAAAGTCCATAAACGACCAGGGGGAAATGTATCCCGATGCATTTCTCACAATCGAAAGGAACCACGGGGAATGAACAGGGAAGCCGACCTTTTTGAGAGATGGTTTTTCGTCCCACGTGAAAGACTGTTCAACTGGACAAGATTTTGGTTTTTAAAAAAATTTTATGAAGTTTTCTAGAGGAAAACTTTGCTTTTTCAGATGGAAAATGAGTGAATGGAAATATTTTTGAAATTGTGTATTTCATCGGCCTCGGAAAAATAAACGGGGGACTTGTCTGAATTAGAAGCAAAGTTTAAATCAGGCTGTGCAGAAAAGCCTAAAAATAGCAAATTGATTAATTTAGAAAAACAACTTGAACACAATCCGCCGGGGAACACGGCAGGGGATAACTCGGTAGTTTTTCCAAAGAACAAATCTTTGTAAATATATTTCACAAATAAATGCACATCAAAGCAGAAAAATAGATCCAAACGCCACAAACCAAAGAGAACTGCTGCAAAATGGAGTGGAAAAACAGGGAAGGTATCTGGAGCTGTTGCGCAATTTAGAAATTCTGCGGGATTTCCCAGTTGCGCATTAGTGCTATTTATTATCTCTGACGTATTTTCATACTTGTGGGACGACTGTAGTTTTCAAAGTATATTTTTGCGTGAATCCGGACAAACAAACAGACAAGAAAGCGAGTTAATAAAAACGTGTTAAAAACAAGGCATTATAACTGATATCAGCCAGGAAATCAACCCAAATCACGCTTCTCGATTGAAAAAATATTTTATAAAAAATAAATTCAAAATGTTTTGGTTGATTGCAATGATTGGAGTCCAAATAGCCAATCTTGACTCTCTTGGAGACTTGGACTTCCGTACTTTTATGTCAACCAAGTAGAGGAACCCTTGTTCGTGGGGTTTACTCATTCTCACGGAATTACGTAACCCCCCGGGATTAATTTTTGCATACTTGAACCTGATGGAATGCTGAACTCTTGAACGATAGATTTGTTAGGCATTCGTGTTCGTTTACTTTTTTCTCAGGACATAAAGATCAAGTGAATATCCCTGTTTCCTGTTTGGGGGGGGGGATTCTTTCCTTTTTTTTCGAGGCACTTCCTCACCTTGTCATGGCCATGATGCGAACCAGAATCAATTTATTAAAAAAAAAAAAAGAAACTTCATCACATTTGAATACAAAGCAAAAAAGGACGAACAACTTGACCGCTAGTTTTTCCCCTTTGAAGCATTCCCAATTCCTCGGGTATTTCGTACGATTCCGGAATGGAAATGCAAAACGAGTTCATTCTGAACCCATACATAACGGGTTCTTTCCTTTGCCTTCCTTGCCAAGTCCATAAACGACCAGGGGGAAATGTATCCCGATGCATTTCTCACAATCGAAAGGAACCACGGGGAATGAACAGGGAAGCCGACCATTTTGAGAGATGGTTTTTCGTCCCACGTGAAAGACTGTTCAACTGGACAAGATTGCGGGTTCTTTTTTTTTCAAGTTTTTTAGGGGAATACTTTGCTTTTTCAGATGGAAAATGAGTGAATGGAAATATTTTTGAAATTGTGTATTTCATTGGCTTCGGAAGAAGAAACGGGGGACTTCTCTGAATTAGAAGCAAAGTTTAAATCAGGCTGTGCAGAAAAGCCCAAAAATAGCAAATTGATTAATTTAGAAAAACAACTTGAACACAATCCACCGGGGAACACGGCAGGGGATAACTCGGTAGTTTTCCCAAAGAACAAATCTTGGTAAATATATTTCACAAATAAATGCACATCAAAGCAGAAAAATAGATCCAAACGCCACAAACCAAAGAGAACTGCTGCAAAATGGAGTGGAAAAACAGGGAAGGTATCTGGAGCTGTTGCGCAATTTAGAAATTCTGCGGGATTTCCCAGTTGCGCATTAGTGCTATTTATTATCTCTGACGTATTTTCATACTTGTGGGACGACTGTAGTTTTCAAAGTATATTTTTGCGTGCAGAAAAAATATACCTTATGTGAGTGATATTCACGAAAAAGGAGGCAAAAATTTTTGGAACTTTGAAAATAAAACGCAGAATCAGCTGTGGGGTGCAGCTAGGGGATTTCCTTATGAAATCCCAAAAGAGAAAGATAAAAGTGTATATCAACTGAACCCTAAGATTCACCCACCCAAGTGGGGAAATTTGTGCACACTGGGGATATGTTCATAATTCTACACAGTGACCCTGCTGTGCACCTGAAGTGTACCAAAGTTCTTCTGTTGCACATGCATATCCCTAATGTGCACCAATTGTGTGTGTTCACACCAGGATTACTCTGGGTCACATTTGTAAACAAATAAGTTACACCAAGGTTACAGTTGGTGCATTTGAGTGATATTCTTGTTATGTCACATTTTTGCACAAAATTTAGCCCAGGAATGGTAGCAAAATTTTGTCTACAGAGGTGCATGCTTGTAACCCCAGAATAGCCCATATGTACACCAACTGTGACCCCAGTGCACACCATTTGTGGGGTCACACAAAGAATAGCTCCCCACTTGGGCACTTCCTCACACACTCAAAACACAATTGATAAATTCACAGTCACAAGATTGCACCATACATCTGTATCAGTCTGTTCTGCTGCTCCTAAGTTGTTGAAACCCTTGAAGGGGATAGATTAAAATCTCTAGTATGCAATTAATATGGCTGCCATCTAACAGAAGTCTGTGTGCAAGTACAGTGGTATGTTAAGGTACCAAATTATTCCGTCACACCTTACACTGGCCACGCATGATTCATTACTTTTTTCAGTAGCGTATCTGAAAATTCGCAGATGGTGAAAATGAATGGAAAAAAATTTTCTTATCCCCGATGGAACAGTTTTTCTCGCCAGACAATTTATCAACCCCCCCAAACACACACATACACACCACACCACAGTGGGCCCACCAAGACGACAAGCCCCCTAGCAACAGAGGCCAATTGGCGACCGATCGATCGACGTCGGCACGCAGAGAATACGTCATTCCATTCCGGAAGGTCGGGCCTGAGGCGGGTTTGGCTGTCACGGGATACGGGTTCGGGTTTCGGGGGGAAGCGTAATTCCTTGAGCGATTCGATTCGGTCGAATCGAATCGCTGACGGGTGGGTCAGAAGGCAAAGCCGACAGGAAAATGATGAAAAAAGGAAAGGAAAATATTCTGTACCGATTTTTCTTTTCAACGTCTCGAATAAAACTTGAAAATTATCTCGCGAATTGAAGAGCAATAAATGCAGAAAATATCTGTATCGATTTTCTTTTCAACGTCTCGAACGAAACTGGTACACTATTAATCTGACAAATAGAGGACAAAGGGATGCACAGCAAATGTCGGGTTCAATTAAACGTCCCTCAAGAGAGATTCTTCCTACTGTTAAAAAAAAAAAACGAATTTTCTTCTCAAAGGAAACACGTGAAATCATCTCAGACAAAATGAATTCCCTAGCGAATAGATGAGCAATAAATGCCGCACGTTTGAAGTAAAATGTCGGCTTCGATTAAACGTCCCTCAGGAGAGATTTTTCTCAATGTTCAAAAAGTTTTCAAATTTTCTTTCCGAACGAAATACGTCTCAAACAAAACGAATTCCCTTACAAACCAGAGGAGCAATAAATGCACACGTCTGCAGAAAAATTTTGACGTCGATAAAACATCTCCGGAAAGATTTTTCCTACTTCTGAAAAAAAAAATCAATAAATTTTCTTTCCGAACGGAATACTTAGAATCATCTGAAACGAAAGTGAAATTACCGAGCAAAAAAGGATCAATAAATGCACACGTCTGAAGAAAAAATTCGGCTTAGATTAAACGTCTCGCTGGAGAGATTTTTCCAACTAAAAAAAAGTTTTTATTATCTTTTCAAACGAAATAAATTACTGCACATGGAATCTATAAAATTACATCGATTTTGGAGAAGTGTCGAATGTTAAAGTAAGGGTCAAAAATCAAAATTGTGTCGATTGGATGTTTTCATAAAATCAGTTCGTTTCTCACGCTTGAAAATATTTGGTTACATAATTTTTAAACACTGAGCTATCCATAATTTTCTTTGAATTCTCAACAGCAGTTTTATTTCATTTTTCATTTTGAAAATATTTCTTTTCGATTCTTGTTTGTAGGTCTAATGTAAAGTAAAAATGCATGCCTTCGACTGAATCATAAATCACATGGAAAGGAATAACTTCCGGATACAAGCCAGTTCCTTGCTCTCCTTGACCATGGAAGATTTTTCCAATTTTTAGTTTCAGAGTAACTCATGTAACTTCGCCGTTTATCGTTCCTTCAACCCCTTCGACACGAGAGCAGCGACTTGGAAGGTACACTATTTTTCAAGGTTCTTCCGACTAGAAGAATGCTAGTCAATAACCCCGGAACCCCTTTTTTTGCGTTTTATAAAAGAAAAATAAAGGCAAAATAAGATTGAATAATAATAATAATTTAAATATTGAAAATGATCGTTGCTCCTCCACTTTATCAATTGAATCTTGCGGATGCGGTTTTCAGAAGTTTTCGGGACTTGAAAATGGGAACAATAATCGTTGAACTTTTTTTTTTCATCATCAGCTTCGATTTTTTTTTCGAAATCCGTGTTGAACAAAATTTTCACATAAATATTGTTGAACTTCACAAAGGGAGTGGATCCAATTTTTCTATGCGCCTAATTGTTCCATGCGATTATAGTAAATTAAAATAACAAATGGACTTTTTTTAATGTCAAGTTTTTGAGTCGATAGACTTATTTTCGCTACTGGACCAAACAACGTGAAAATTCAGGTCTTACACGAGTAGAGCAAAATATTTAATGACATTTTACATTTGCAGTTGAAAAGCATAATCGTTTCTCACCAACGCGTGTTTTATACGAAGCTGGGTAAAATTTATGTTAAACAACCTTCACTGCCATTTTTTTTTTCAAAGTGCAAAAATCGCAATCCTTAAGGTATTGAATTTAATGAAAGTGTGTCTGATATCCGCAGGCTTTTTTATTGCCACATTTTAGGCACGTACAAAAATGAATTGAGGATCTGGTTTTTGTCTTTTATTTGAAGGCGTCTCATATTCGAGTAAATTTGACATCACGTGAAAAAAAATCTGCTTTCTTTAAAAAAAAAACGAAAATTCTGCGTTCATAAACAAAGATCATTATTCGTTGATATGGCGGAGGAAAAAATAAAGATCGTGAAGGATATTGTAATTTGGAATTTATGATGATGGATTGAAGGAATTGTGTTCGTCTAAAATCGGATTGAGTTTTAGTTGCGTGATAAAATTTTTTGCGTGTGTCCCCGAAGGCGTGTTTCTTGTTGAACACGTTTAGAATGAACTAAGGGAAGCATCGACTCTTGAAATGGGATTCATCTGACGGCTCTCTGGAACCCATTTGCGTGCGTTTACGACCTATAATGTCTACTATATCTTTTGATCTTTACCGATTATCTAACCCGGACCTTAAACCCAGTGACCCAAGCACCTAAGTTATTTTTACCCTTCCGTAAATAAACCTTCCATGAGCACCCTCTGTAGCACAGTAAAAACTCAGCACAAACTTTACAGGTCAGAACAAACTATACTAACATGAACGTTGCATTGAAGAAACAGAATTTAAACAACACCAAAAAATAAAATGTTTTTTTTTTGTCGCATATGGTTTTTAGTGCATCTTCCGATTTTTTCGAAAGTCCAGTCAGTAAAATCGGGTGTTCCATATTCAGCATGAAATTTCCAATATCTGAAAATCGTCGTAGGACAAAGAAGGAAATTTAATTGTCTTTTAACATTTCGGGTGATTCTGTAGTCATAAGATGATGAACAAAACAGGATGAATTTCTTGGAGATTAACCTGTCATATTTCAAATATTGCCGAGTGGTATCAACTATATTTTTTTTTCATGATGAAGAAAATGAAAACTAGATGAATGAATATTTTTCCTTTTATTTATGGTTTCAAATTATCGGAGACTTTTTATTTCTCTCAACTCTGGGGAAGAATGAAACCCAAATTTCGTAGATATTTGCCGAAGATCTGAAGACTTTTCCATTGTTCAAAAATATTTTAGAACAAAACATGTAACTCAATAATACTGTAATTTTTAAAATAATTCCTCTTCCCATAAAAACCAGAGCCTGAGACTGGGAACCAGTCCCGAAGAAATCCTCAAAACCGGTAGGACAAAGCGTGGCATCGTCTTCAATTTCAGCCCCAATATCGAATAAAAAAAAACCTGCATTCAAACGGGTTCCTTTTGTTGATTAGTTATAATAAGTAAGGTGTGTGTTTTTGTACAGGGTTGTTTTCGGGTAATGAGATCCTTTAGAACGGACCACTTCTCGAGACTCCATTTTTGGCGCACACGAATAACTATAGTCATGTGTGAAAAGTCTATATATATTTTTTTTGCGAACAAAAAGCTGAGTCGACTAACAATGTACAGTATTTGGGACATTAATGAATAAATTTTCTTTTGGAATTCCATTGATTTTTCCGAAGATAAGCATACATTTTTTTTATATAAAACGTGGAATTTCATCTTTCTATGATGAACAATGAAGTTTCACAAATTCTGAGAAGCCCTGAAATCTATAAATACCCATATTTTTTTAATGAATGATTACGTTTCATCTTCGTCTCTTTGAATTGAAATTAATCATCCTAGAAGTTAACGGTATTGTAATTTTGTTTTCTATGATCGGTGTTAGGAATGTTTTAAGAATAAATAAAAGGGCTTGAATAAATAAAACTTAAGAATTTGGTCGGGCTACGACTGGGGTGAAATTTCACCCTATTATAAAGTTGTTGTAATTCAAAATTCAGAAACGCACAAAAAAATCTCGCAAATTTGCTCAAGTGTCGCGTACAAGAGCTTGTAATGAAATGGCGAAAAAAGGTTGAGAGTGAAAAAAAAAGGAAAAATATCCTTCAAGGATAAATAACAGTTTTGGTTTTTTCCAGAAATTTGGCAATGACGTAAACCTTGGAGGTTTCAAGAAATAGGCGTGCAAACCGGAGTTCCTCCAGGTTTCTCACGAAGATGTATGAGGACAAGTTTTCCAAGAATTCGGATTCTTGAGTTTGTTAATTTTGCATAACACATTATATACTTCACCATTTAGTTTCGGGACAACCTGTGAAGAGGGATTATTCAAAAGAATGAAAATAGATGCGACCTGATGCCAACTTTCTTCGGAGACGCCTTCAAAAAATAGTGTATTTTATTTTGGTATTTCCTGAAAGCAGGTTATACTTTTTTTTTTAATTACTAAGGATAAAGCCTGCGAATATGAAATGCACTTTTATTTTATCCCGATTCATTACAGGTCGCAACTTTTCATTTTTAACTCAGAATGGTTTGTGATTTGTTGATTGGAAAATTTTTTATATTGTTGGTCAAAAGCAATCATGCAATTTTACCCGCGAATGTGAAACGCCAAAAAATACTCGACTCTTATTTGCATCGATATCTTATTTTATATATATCGTGTCTGAAGCAAATATATATATATTTTTTTTAATCCAGATTATAAAAGCCCATGACGTCGAATAATACTTGACTTTTTGAAACTCCCCCCCTCTCCCGTGTTTTTCGGGGTTTTTGGGGACATCCGCCTTGTGAAGTCACCGTGGGGGTTCATGTTGTCAAGACCCGGGTGGGTCTGTGTTTCTTTTGGACTGAAAATGTTTCTGGGATCTTGAGCTTTCAGGTTTGGAATGCTGTAGAGGTTTTCGTGTCGTCCGTGTTGGGTTTCCTGGGCTTCTCGATTTTTCGGCGCCATGCTCAGGAATGTTGATGTCTTCAAAGCGACGCCTGTCGAAAAAAGAAAAGAAAAAAGTGAAATAGAAAAAAAAATCTTCTAATTTTTGAGGTCTAGTTGAGTTTTGAAGTTTTATCGCGAATTTTAAGAACAAATTAAAATCATGAGTTGGATTTTTTTTTGCGTGCGAAATTTTATTTCCCGGCGAAGTTATGTTTGATAACTTGGGAGTCAATGTCAAATGATTTGTTTCAGCTGTATCACGTTATTTGTGCAGTGATTTCGTCTACGATGGTATTAAAAAAAAAAGAAATCACTTTTCCCGATGTGTGGTCAGATTTTTTGAAAAATCGAAGTTTGCGGAAGTCGAAATGTCCGCATGTCGGGGCTATTTTGGTCTTGGACTTCAATGGGATTATACGCAGAGTATTTACTTTGACCTGTTGTTAATCAACAAATGAAGAAAAAGTCCCCAAAAAAATGTAAAAAAAATGATTTCTCAACTTGAAGATACAGAAAATAAGTGCAGAAGAAAACCTCACATAATCTGATCTTTTGGCTCAGAAAAGAGCCCAGAAAGCAAAAGCACAAATTTTCATATACCTGTACTCAGATGACGGAAAGAAATACTAAAAGAAACGCACGATTAACCTGTTTTGGATCATGAATTAACTGTTGAACTTATACTTGAAATATTTATTAATTTTTGTGAATATAGAAAGCTTAAATTTGTTCTAGATTTCAAAAATTTGTAGAATGCTTTTTTCCATTTTTGTCTAGAAATTTTGTTGAAGTGTCCGTTGCTTGACTTTCTCCGGATTTCTTCCGTTTAAAAAAGGTAAGTAGTTCACAGGCGTTCAGCTTAACAAGCGTACAGGCCCGAAAGAACATGAAACGGTTAATTGTTTTGTAAAAAATTTAATAACTAAACATAGGGTGTCACAGAACTTCAATTCCAACGCAGGAGCTTGCGTACCCTTAAGTTTAAGATACTGAAACTTTTCAACCCGCCTGCGTATGTTCAGCCCTTTTACAGAAAAATTGTATTTTTACCCTTTCATCTTTTCCCTTTGTCTTTTTCCTTAGTGTCTCTATGAATAACCTCGTGACGATGTCAGTCTAGTTTACACTCAGTGCATATGCGAGTTGAGGAGAATTTTCCGTAGTTGGTTGCTTCATACATTTTTCAGATTTTAGATTATTATCTTATCGAAAGCTTGACTTGATCTCAACTCGGAAAAACTTGCGTTTTCGGGATATAAATTAAAATAAATCCCTGAACATGAAACGTTGAACTCTTGAGCGGAAGAAATTCGAACTCTCTCGAATCATTTATTTGTTGCTCAGTTCAAGTTTTTTTTTTGTGATCCTGAAAGAATCTAAAGATTCTAGACTAATCCAATTTATCGGCTTAAGGTCTCGTGGAAGTTTTTAAATTCTTCAAGCTTTATACAGTGAATGTAAGTTGCATTTTGAAGCAATGAAACGTGACGGGCGATTTTTCATGGATATTTTATATTTATGATCGCAGCTCTGGAATCTATGTCCTGTACTAGACAGTGAAAGATTGTACTATCATTATTATCGAGTGCATTAACTCGGTTCGTTCTCCGGCACGACCCGAAAAAAATAATAATAAAAATGGGAAGTTCAAGCGAGCTTCAAGTAGTTTGAGCACCCGTACCAAAGTATTCCGTGTCACAACACGATTTCTGGCGGAATCTTACAGATCTTCATTTTGTGGTCTTTTTGCATGATCTCATTTTTATTTCATTTTTTCCCAGGGACGTTTTCCACGCTTCAAGGATAAAGACATCGAAGTCGTCGGAAGAACACGAAGAAGAAATAAATCAACAATGAGTGGATTCGCCGAGAAGCAGATCCCTGGTCAAGTTTGCGAAGTGAAATTGGCGGGCCCGACGACCGTAGTGACTCCGACGAAGTTGTTTTTGCGCACACTGGTGTATCCTAGTGTGGAAGAAATTGAGCGGTTCGTGTCCTTGGAGACGGGAGGTGGGAAGGTGTTGTTTGACATCAAGGAAATTGGTTACTGGACTCAGCAGAAATGTGCTCTGTGTTTTTGCACGGTCTCTGAACGGTACACGCGTGTGGAGATTCAAGACATTTCAGTTGCCCACGAGCAGGTTTGGTTTTGTTTCAACGCAAAACATCTTTGCTTTTTTGTTGTTGTTTGGAATGTGTGACGAATTTTATTGGGACCTTTGTCGGGAATCTTTGTTGGAAAGTATTGTAATTTGGACCAACGCCATTTTTAAACTTGAATTGTGAGATGTGGAGAAAATTTATGGCTTGGATAAAGCGTCTTTGTGGAAAATTATTGTACAGAAATTTTGGTAAAAAACATTTCTTGAAAACGCAAGTTTCAAGTTCAGGATTCAAGTTGTAGTTTGTTAGCGAAATGTTGATGCGATGTCGAGTTATTTGAAAAAGTTCTCTCTATAGACTATTTATGATTTTTCTGTTGAATGTTGGACGGACTTTTCCAGCATATTTGGTGCGAAACAATCTTTTGGTTGGAAATTTTAAATGTGGAAATTCTTACGTTTCTTGAATATTTTCGATGGAAGGCGTACGTTGGAAAACTCGAATTCTATTTTCACTGGGTTTGGGAAAGACTCCGGTGAAATTTATTGACTCTTGGCAGTTGAACGCGTTTCTCTAGAAATTGCGATGAAATTCGCAGTATTTCATAGAAAATCAGAACTAAAAACTCTGTGTTTCAAGGATTTTAACCTCTTCGTAGAAATTTTTCACATTTTCTCTCGACNTTTAACCTCTTCGTAGAAATTTTTCACATTTTCTCTCGACACTTCGAGAAGGTCGACTCAGACTTTAAAAATGTCAAATTCGAGTCTTCGATTATATGAAAATAGAATTCGTTTGAAGATTTTCGGTTATTATTTGATGATCTGAGAAGTATTTCAACCGTTGATTTCTCCAGGCTTTGGTTCACATGGTTGACTACGGAAAAACCAAATGGATGGACATACAATACCTCAAGCCACTTCCGCCGCAGTTGATGAAATATCCGAAAGCCGCGATGGAATGCACTTTGCGAGTGCCGAGCGAGTGGAATTATTTGCTTCACCTGCCGGATTTCCCGGATCGCTTCAACGCTGCTTTGACGAATGCCAAAACGATCCAGTGTCAGTTTGCCTCGGGATTTCGCGACGGGAAAGCCGGGATTTTGCAAATGTGGGTCGACAACTGGGACCTGTGGGAATTCCTGAATCCCGTGAAGATGGAAAACCTGGCGTATGTTCCTTTTTGATCCCGATTCGTTCTGTTTTAATGAAATTTCCGGCATTCGAGGGAAATGAAATTTTTGTCGTGATTTATGAACGAAAAAAAATATTTATTCGTTGCAGGATCACGTCATCGGATCCTCCTCAGTCAGGCGAAGCTTCTCCGCCGTTTCCCTCGTCGTCTGCCACAACATCTATTCGTCATGCCAAAACCATGATTGAAGTTGGCTCTGAACACGAAGTCATTGTCTCGTGGTTTAGCACTCCGCGTCGACTGTATTTGCAATTGTCGCAATTTGCGGAGGCCCTGGTGCGACTGGGTGACCAGTTGCAACACCTCAGTGGTGCCAACAACGCCCTGTCCCAGGTGTCAGTTGGGGATGTCGTGATGGCCAAGTATCCAGAGGACATGTTGTGGTATCGTGCGGAAGTTGTGCAGATGGACGGGCCAGCTGAGGTGTTGGTCTTCTTTTTTGACTATGGGAACGTGAGCAAGATGCCGTGTCAGGAGCTGCGGATTTTGCCCGAGCAGTTTCGCAATTTCCCGATGCAGGTGCGGAATTTGCGATCTTTTTTTTTAATTGCAATTATAGCGAGTCGTCGTAAAATGAATTTTGACCTCGACCCAATTTTCCACCGGTTCCAGCCATGAAAAAAAATTATCCTCTAAGGGAGTAATTCCGAAGCCCTTTAGAATGAAGGTAATCTGTTCCAGACTCAGTGACTATTTCCTTGATACATATTTTGAGTATATCTGAGTTTTGAACTTGGAATATTTTCTTCATAAATTCTAACTATTCATATTTAAATATATTTTTGACAGGAATTATAAAATAAACACAGAATTACTCAGAATCGAAGAAAACCGATGCTTAACACGATGAAGTGTACATCTTCTCGAAAACACACAACATTTTTAATGCAACCTCAGGTGGAAAAAATGTCTATAAGTTAAAACTATAAAAAGTTCCTGCTAGTGCAAGGTAAGGGAGCATAATAGTCTTTGTCCTAGGTAATACCGAAGCCAACTGGTTGGAATATCGAGTCTATTGCGCAGAAAATAAATTATGCGACTATGCTATGGACCAACACGATTGAGAATTTTCAAAATGAGGAATTCTTATGATTTGACGAAGTGTTGTTGTACAGTATCTTTTTCTGAGATTTCTCTGTAGAAATGTCTACAGAATTATCCAACGCTTGAAAATGAAACAATTCAGAGAAGTTATTCGTATTGGACGTGATTTTCTTTATTATAGTGTGTGACACGTTTCATGTGAGACGAACCGTATATTCATTCTATTTACTTTTCCCGGTGTCCAGGCAATTCCAGCGAGTCTCGACGGAATTTTCCCCACGCTGAAACGCCCTCCAGCGAATCCGAACGAATATTTCCTACAACTCTTCCCAGATGTTGAAAAATTTCGGGGAAAGTTCGTGAAGAAATTGCAAGGATACTGGATGGTGGAATTGGAATCGAAGGATGGAAGATCTGTCGTTGAGGCCTTGTGCAGAGATGGTTATGTTACTCGCAATCAGACCCCGGAACCCCAAAGGTTAGTAATGAATTATTTCGCCTCTAAATTTTATTATTTTGCTAAAATGTAAATACATTCGATGTAAATAATCTCGAAAAAAATTCTGGGCTGACTTGTTTTGATAAATTTGTCTCACTTCTTCGGTTAAAGATGTTCAATCGAAGAGAGGGATAAAGAATACATTTTGAACCAAATCGATCAGGCTTTTAAAGACGGGAAATCAATAAGAATTTGCATTTTCGCATCATTTTGGTGTGATTTTATCTTGCGTTCAATTGCTTGAAAGGAATGCGAATACTGTACCATATTTCAAGTATTTTTTCAAATCAATATTTTGTGTTTCAGAAATGTGACGTCTCCGTCGGGTCCTCAAGCGTCACAGCCAACGTCTCCCAGACGGGTTCTTTTGCCCACTCCCAAATTGCCTCCTGCCCCGTTTGTCAAGTTGAATACGTCGCCGAAACGGACTTTTCCATCGACCCCGAGACAACCGACGAATAACCATCCTTCATACCCACGGAATTCTGTGTCTCCAACGACGAAACAACCAATTTTGCCGAGTCCTCCCCGAATGTCCACTCCGGTGTCCCCGCCGAAGCAACCCGTAAATTCATCT